>KN883739.1:109612-135736 GCA_000934455.1 Apostichopus parvimensis
TACACGGTGATTACATAGTACGCTCCGACCAGAATTCACCCGATTACCAGTTGCAGATCCACCTAGCAGCCGAGGTAACTTGTGTGAGGACTCCAACGAACAACCACTGATTTATTTTGATGCCTTCATCACTTTAGCCACCACTCACATGGGACCTATTCTAAGTCTGACGATATACATGCGCATGTGTGAGGTCCTGAAAACATAATTAAAGTGGTTTGTCTTGCCATACTTGTTTCAAATTTCATAGAAATTTATTCTTGTAGACCTAGCAAAACATTTAAACTGACACAGTCCCATTGGAAGTGTGTCACGGGTGGCATTAATAGTCGTTGGTGGTTTAACATGCTGGCGTATGACGACTTTTGGCCAAATTTGCGCTAAGCTCACTATACGAACTCGGATCTGGGCTGTGCCTAATTAGTTAGTTATTTAAATTATTAATAATGGCGTATGAGGAAATGCACCATTTTGTGGTATGACTCCCAGGACGGCAAGTCGAGAAACTCACACGCAGTCGCAGCGGATTGCTTCCTTCGCCTATATGTCCGGGGACATTTTGGGACATTGTTCCTATATAGGCCAGGGGTGGGCAACCTACGGCCCGCGGGACACATGCGGCTCGTGAGATGTCTCAAGAAAAAGAAAAAAATCAATCTATTTTACATCATCACAAAAAACGAACTAGCTGCTTAGCTATTTATCTGCACTATAATGATGCTGTCAGGTAGGTCTATTACCTATTAGTACACACAGCTATTGCTTGAACGTCCTCGGAATCAAAGGTTTGAAATCAACAGCAGGTCGTTGGTTAGGTGCGGCCCTGTCAATTGTTCACTCCTAAAATCTGGCCCATTAATTCAAAAAGGTTGCCCTCCCTGCTATAGGCCTATATCTGAGGCCCTGGGGTCATTCCTTGACCGACTTGGTGCAATATTATAATGTGCCCATTTCGAAATAAATTTATTCACAGATTGTTAGTTGTCATGGGTTCGAACAAATGAGGGGTATTCTATCCTGAAACATAGGGCAAAATGGGGCGGGGCTCCAGTTCGCGGCATCATTTGTCAACTTGCACTGGGTTCTAATGTTCATGTCAATTGGAATCAATAATAAAAGAAATAATCTACGAAAAATGAAGGTCGCATGAACTTTATTGCAGATTTCCTGAGTGACGAATTTGTAATTTCTCCCGAAATCACGCAACTAGATGGCTGCTATCCAGCCTGGCAAGTGCCATCTCCAGCGATCTGGCAGGTATTGAAATCTGAAATTTTCTTGGTATACGTTGCGCGCCAACCGATGGTGGCGCTCCGCTTAGATAGTACTTACGGCCGGAATACTCGAATCGATTACGTCCCCCCACGTTCCCCCCAGGTTTCAAATCGGATTGACGCCCCTGCACTTAGGTAAAATATAATTAGGCTTCAGGGAAATTAAGTTCAATTTTATTTAACTTAAGCTTAATTGTGTTTTACTTTAGCGAAACTGTATTTTAGCTGATTAAAATACAAAGTAATGAGCTTAAGTTTAAATGACATAATTTACGTCATATTTTACTTAAGTTAAAAACGTTGCACTTAAGTTAAAATGCAATTCTGCTCAAATAAGAATATTTTGTTTTTCTGTATTTTTTATTCTGATTAAGCTTAATTGTATTTAGCTTAAGTACAATGGAGAAACAATTTAACTTTAGCGGTATTCTATCCACTTAAGTAGAATGAATTTTACTTAAGTTAAAATACAATTGAGCTTAAGTGATATGCAATATTGGTCAATCAATTTTAAGTTAAATGGAATATAGTTGCAAACTCAAAAGACTTGTTAATATTAACCATGCTCGAAAGTTATTTTGTATTTTAGCTTAAGTAAATTTGATCACACTTAAGCTGATTGATTCCACTTCAGAGAAATTCTTCTATGTTTAAGTAGAATCCAATTTAGGTGGAACTGTATACGGTGAAAAGTTAAATTGAGGGCCATTCCCAATTGCACGAGGAAAGCATTCCACTTACGTGAATAACAGAATTTCACCTAAGTATACACTAGTTATTCAGAACACAAATAAAGTTAAGTAGATTGAGTCAAAATATAAAAACCTTGCTGATCATGAAAGGCTTAAAATAGATAGTAATGGTTGCAAAAGAGATATCATTGACCCCGACGTGATTCGAACACGCAACCTTCTGATCTGGAGTCAGACGCGCTACCGTTGCGCCACGGAGTCACATGGAATAACGAGATGTCTAAATATATTTAATACCTGCGTATTACTTTAAATTTTTACCATTTTATTTCTAATTTTGAATTGGCGAATAATTTCCTTCATATCCTCACAGGAGGATATATTACGGAAGTTAATGCATGTATTTGTGAAATAACTATATGCTAGCTCGTATATATGAATATACGATCAACAAAATGTATACCAATAGTTTACCATTGACTCTTGCAGGCTAGGTGTGAGCTGCGCTTACCGTTTGCTTTGCGAGTGGATTTCCCATGATCCTCCTCTTCGCCATCATGTCGAGCTTTCACAAGGTGCGTTATTAAGAAGCTACTAGGATTGTTCAATTTTAAACATAACACGAGTTCTTATTAAATTTGAAATATATCTCTTCGGTGTGATTAAATCAAAACTAAATCTTGACGGTATCTGTCTCGACTCCTTTTGTGAATCGCTAGAATACTCGCCATTTTAGTAATGGTACTGTGTTGATACACGTGAAAGACTTGCCACAGAACAGCTTAGGCCATTCTAAACACCAAATTAGTATCGGTGCAACTTGCATATTCAACGTTAGGCTAGGCATTCTTTCATTGAAGTCACATGTAGGCTAGGCCTACTCCATTAATCCCCATTGACTTACACGCTAAATCATCATGAATGTGGTGTCTAAGGCCTTGTAGCAAAAGCTTTTCACTTGGTAAAAGCTGCTGCTCACTGGACAGGTAAATCAATGAGCCATCCCCCTTGGCACCTTCAATTTCTTTTATAGACCCTGAGACAAGACTGCTAAGTTTGTCTAAGTATGATTACTCCCTTCCTGCCTATCTATAAAGTATAAGCCTAAGTATATGCTAGGTTAGACATTTTGTAGCAAATGATGGTATAATATTCTTGTCACATATCTATTTACTCTGTAAATAAACTTTTGAATCCATGAAATAATTTGTTGTTCAAATATTTTGTAGCGGTTTGAAGGCTCTGAATGTCTGTTATAAAATAGACAATTGTTCTCAAGTACAAAACTGAGGGGTTTGTCAGTGCACTTGTATAGCAAATTGTCTAGATTACAAATGCGATGTCTGTCTTAGTTCATGGGCAAGCCTGCGTCAGATCTATATTTAATTACAAATTCATGGTGACATGTATCATAAACGGGTCGGCAACTGGCCGTCACTCACTTTGTGCTTTTTCATGTCCTTGGTGCGTCATGACATGAGTGAAAGCTTCATTATGCATTCCATCATAAACACAACCTAGCCTATCACTTTTTTCTCATCCTTTTTGGTATTTTTTTTGTAGTTAAGTGCACAATCATGACAATGTTCCCTTTGCACAAAATTGTGGCTCATTTGTACAGAATGAGCAAATGAAAAAATTAAAGCATTCAAACCAGAATTTGGTGTCCTGTGTTTGTATCCAAGGTAACTGGTGGAAGGAGACATAACTCTGACAGTGCGCATGCCCATGCAAATGTCTTTAGCTCAATATGTAATATGAAAAACAGTCTTGTCTGCACAGTGTAAATATTACCGCTGGTCTCAGTGCAGTCCGTGAGGTAGTACTGTCATGGATTCATCTTGGAGCTAAGCAATTTAATTACACTAGGGGGTTGGCACATTTTTCACAGAATGGTTTTGTTTGAGTTTATCATTTGCTTGATCTCTTGGAATGGGCCAAAATATTGGCAAAGAAGTAATACATTGTCATGATAGTTTCATTATTTTCTACACAATACTGATATGAGATTCATAAGACCATCAAGATTTAATGCAAAATAAGGCTTTAAACCGAATAGATGTAATGGATCAACTATATTTTTCATTCCACATGGCAGTAATATGTCACGGTTTAGGCCTGTTCCATTTTATATATCCACTCAGGCTGTGAAAGGTAAACTTTTGCACATAGAGCTCTATACGACATGAAGAAGTACTTTTGTGACACCCAATTTTTGTGCTTAATAGGTGACATATACTGAATCAGCAGTATTCACCAGTTGAATTTTCATAATACCAAGAAAAGTTATGGCTATTCTTACAGGGAAGTCAAATTGAGTTGGCCCTGTAGTGACCATATAATACTGGTTAACTTTGTTTGTTTACTTACCCCCTCTAATAAGCCTCTGGCTAGAGTAATCCAGATTGCACTGATGGAATTTTTCATCAGTAGCACTTTGTATAGTTACTATTCACATGCTAATTAGGTTACCATTGAAAGTACCTAGGCTGGTATATAAGGGACACACATGTGGTCACTCATCCTCTTCTCCTCATGGTCTGCAGATAGTTAAGATACTGATAACAGAACTACTTATACATATCTTTTACCTTAGACATTGCAGTTACTCAGGGCATGTTCACCTTGTGTTTATCTCATTAAGAGAGTGGTTATAGGACAGGGTGCATACTACATTCATATTTGCATTGCCTTACTTATTAGGAGTAATTGCGTGTCTAGTCTGCATCATATTTATGTGGTAGATCTACCTCGCGCTAGCCCTATAGTTGCGGAGCCATATTTTGACCATATACAGCTCACACATCTAGGCTTTTTACTGGAGAATTGAACCAGTCAATTGAAATAGTCAGAAAGGCGACTGGGTCGTCATCAGATCATTTAGAACATAGTTCTCGAGAGTAAGTAAGTTAAAATTATATTTAACCTCTTCATTGGTGATCCGACATGATCCTTCGGCTATCTATTGCTTTTCTGCATCTATTTCATTACTATCGCCTACTGTTATACTGCTAAGTTAGGTTTACGCATTAGCCTAACCCTCTTTTTTTACAATACATACATTGTACAGTCGCTGTGACGTTAATATTACCGTACAATTTATTAAGCAGTGATGCACTTACTAGACATAGAAGTCTGTTCTTGAGCTTGTTACATCTGTTAACATTATAGTCACTCATTTAGAACTGTAGTTGTTACATTTTCATATACACAACTTGTTGCATTTTCTGCTGTATATACATTTCCTTACACTATAGTATCATCATGTCTTTAGATGAAACTAAGGAAACTAACTTAGCCACAGTTAGTCTTAAGCTGCCACCCTACTGGCCAGATGATCCTGTTATTTGGTTCGCTCAGGTAGAAGCACAGTTTATTACAAGAGGTATTACGCAACAACAAACTAAGTTTGCATACATTGTCTCTTCTCTCACACCAAACATAGCACAAGAGGTGAGAGATTTATTACTAGCCTCACCTACGACTACACCTTTGGACACACTTCAGGCTGAACTAATTAAACGTACATCCGCCTCACAACAAAAGAGCCTGCATCAACTGTTAATATCGGAAGATTTAGGCGATCGCAAGCCATCACAATTACTAAGGCACATGCGACAACTCCTAGGTGACAGTACTCTAGAAGATAGTAGTTTTAGACAGCTATTTGTACAGAGGCTGCCTACAAATGCACAGTTTATTCTAGTGCCATCACAGGATACTGTCACCCAAGAGCAATTAGCTACTCTAGCGCCTTGTGTTAGTCCTGTATCTGCCGCTGAGTCTAGCATACCCGCAGTAGCCGCTGTTCCGTATTCGGTACAGGATGACATGGCAGAGCTTAGGCAGATGGTGGCAAAATTGACTACCAGAGTCGAAGATCTTTCACTTCTCTGTTGTTTGGCAGGGGTTTTGATGCAATAGACTGTTGTTGTGGGGGCCTCTACCGAACTACTAACTTTCCAGCATTATTGTAGGCCTTATTAGCAATGAATAACCGCCCAGTATTGTATTGTATCTGGCATGCTTATTGCCAACTGCTTGGGCTGAATCTTGTCAATGATGTTACACACATTTACCTACATTGTTTGACATACGGTGAAATGAATTTTGAATTACTGAGACAAGTTGCACAAGATGCAGGACTTTTGCAAGATATTCCCAGTAGCCTAGTCATTAAAGGTTTCAGAGAGCTGCTTTCAAGGTTCTTTTTGACGTCAATCCGTCCTCTGGAAACCACTTTTCCTCCCTGCCTACATTAAATTAATACTTGTGGATATGCAAACCTTACAGATGAAGAATTTGATGCCCCTCACCCCACCTTGTCTATATCTCAATTAAAAGAAGAAGTAATTATATATATTATTTCTTATCTCCTTGTTCTTTTGTACAATTCAGCTTCTAATCATCGATGGCAGCGGCCATCTTATGGGTCGCCTTGCCTCCATAGTGGCAAAGAATCTGCTACAAGGTAAGATAATGAATGCCCACTGAATTTACTAGGTAAAGAGAGATGCTGATGATTTGTTCAGTCACTGTCTGGAACTCTGGATATAATGACTGACTCAACATTTAGTGGGAATGTTGATAAGAACCAAGTTGTAAGCCACTAGAAGGGATCCTCAATTTCTTCATGACATGGAGTGATTTATATACATAGAAAAGTGCTATTTCAAGGTGCATAAATAGTTACACACCCTGAATCCATTTTTGTGTCATTTTCAAATGGGAATTGCACGTTCAGGTGGGTAGATATGTCAAATCAGATGTAAAGGTTATACTGGGCAATTTGAAGGATCCCATATGAAATATTCTTTTTGGAAGGTCCAACAAAATACACTATTTACGTTGAACCTTGATAGCAGTTGCTTTCCAATGATGATGGTAACATTTTGAACCTGTCAAGGTTTTGAAAAAGCTTACATGCATCACCATCTGAGGAGCACTGAGAAGTTAAAATTCACCTAACTTAACCATGCAACACAGAACTCCTCACTCAACGTAGTTATTAGAAGGGTAGTTCTGAAATTCCTCATGGATCAAGGTGGGAAGAAATACTTAGACTTGGCATTGCTCTGAACATAGCCGAGCACAGATACAATGGAGAACCACTAAAATGAATTTGAGATATAACTGATAAACCAGTTATTAAAGAAAGAGTGTATGGTGGGGATTGGCAGGTATTTCGTTTACACTTTACTCAGAATTTTGAACCTAGCCTTTATCATTATAATCATTAATTCCATTGTTGTGTTGGTAATTGTTAAAATGAAACAAGTTCAAGTTTCAGTTATTCATATGCTTAAAATGGAGTAGACAAACATGTGTATGGTTGCATGAAAGAAATGCCCAAATATTATGCAATACACTGTGAGGTGCAAGACACTGCACAAGTCAACTGAGCAACAGAACCACTGACATCAGAGGTTGGATTGTTACCATCTTAAGTTAAATTCGGAAAACATTGTTGGCAATGAAACACTTAAATCTAATATACCTAGATTGCCATATTTTACACACCTGTGAAACGGCTCTTCTATAGGCTCCGGGTAGAAATATTCATATGTCGGACATAGGAAAGGTTGCTGTATGCACTATATTTTTACCTGTGTGTTTGGTTGCATGAAAGAAATGCCCACATATTATGCAATACACAACCTAAAGGTACTAATTTGGCCATAAACAATTTGACCATAATGTCTAGATACCAGGGCTTCCCCTGGTATTCATTTTGTGAGGTGGCCGCCTCTGTTTTCTGTGACCACCTCACAAACATATTTCAAACATTGCCACCTCACTTTCAGAGAAGGAATAAAAAATGCAGTGATTGCCATCCAACTTTTTTTTAACCCATGTCATCGTCTGACACTGAGAAATAGGCTGTGAACACTTAACAATTACTACAAATAAAAGTTCCTCTGCCTATTTAACATAGCATTGTTATCTACTTTACTATTAGGATGATTTACATTAGGATGTTGAAAAAATTTATGTGAGGTATGCTCACGCTCTCCAGTGTCACAAACGAGTTACATCTCACAAGAGAAATCCCAGGGGAAACCCTGGATACTGGAAGCATAATTACTTGAAAATTTACTTTGTCATCACAGGTCAAAGGATTGTGGTTCTACGATGTGAACGAATCAACATCTCAGGTGGCTTCTACAGGAACAAATGTAAGATTTAGTAATTCTATAGCAAGAGGCAAAACAATTTCCAATGTAAAACATCTTTCTATAACTGTTTGCCATACTTCAGTTGAACAGCAGGACTATTTTGTTAAGATGTACCTAATTATATCAGGGCATTAAATATTTAAGAGATTGTGAAGTTTCTTCCTTCTAACAGACCTTTGCCAACTCCAGTTCACTTTCATCACCATCTATAATACCTTGCACAAACTACAAATGATGTATGACTGTTCTTTTCAAATGTGGACTCGAGTATGAATTATTGGAGTGAAGTGCGGTTTTGTGCAATATCAGCAGGCTCTAATGTCTGTTACAATAACCTTAAAGTTGCAATTTGCAGGACCCTTGGGCTGTCAAATTTGCTGATGAAGAAGATATAAGAACATTTTGAACAGATGTAATCATGTTGTTTCTTAAACCTTTAAGTTATCTTTCAAAGTTCGCTTTGTGTTAAGTGAGATTGTGAAATATTTTAGAAAAGAAATGCCCAGATTTTGGAAACATGGTTTTGTAGAGTTACCTTCAGTGGGACTTCGAAAAATTGCAGGATCCTGCTTAATAATAACAGGTCGCAGATTATTTGTAATCAAAGCTCATCAATGATGTTTTCTATACCTACATTGGTTGAATATTTGTGATATAAACCCAACTATGAACTGAGATGAGCATTACTACTATAGTAAGAAGTGAACATATATTCGTTTGAAATGTTAAGAACTTTGCCCTAACACTTAATGCTTTGTATGAGTTTGACACTGCTAACTTCATTTGATATTTTTTTCATTCCTGTTGCATCCTTTTGAATATACGAAAATGTTATCAAATGATTGTACAGATGGATAATTTTTGCACATTTGGTCTTCTTATTCACCAGTGAAGTACCTGCAGTTTCTCAGGAAAAGGACAAACACCAAGCCCTCACGTGGTCCGTACCATTTCCGCTCTCCGAGCAGAATGTTCTGGAGAGTCGTGCGAGGTAAGTTCAAAACAATTTGTAGAGAATATCAATCCTTTGCAAGAAGGTAATATTGCTGAAATCTGATTCCTTTACAAGCTGCACAAATTTAGACATACATGGATTCAGCAAAGACACCTGTGGTTAGTCTACCTAAGCTCAAGACCCTTCACCTACCAGGTATGATGATAATACTGATGATGATTATAACCGTGTATGGTTGACAATAGACGACTTGACTTAGATCAATTTATGGTATGTTTAGTCTACGGCTTTGGCCAGCAACACAACCTGTGTTTCATCAGATGGCCTGACCGTGGGCAAGGGGAAAAACAGAAGATGAAAGAATGGACAAATGCCCCTACATTCTAGCTAGTGATGTCTCATCACATTGCTTGCTCCTGCTCCTGCAACTTGTTAAGAAGGTCCAAAAAATGCCGTTATTTTTTCATAGCAGTAAGAAAGTAGCCCATGTAGACAGTAGACTCGACAGGATGGTGATGGGATAAGGAAGATGATGCATCTGCTGGAAAAGCTTAAAGATATGCCACCACGTGGCACATATTTTATTATTTTAAGTATTCTCAAGCAACGAATCAAGGGGGAAGGAGAAATGCTGATGGGATATGCTTAGTGGGCAGTGTTATGGTCTTGTTTACTTTCCTATCGCAGGTATGTTGCCACACAAGAAACACAGGGGTAAGGAAGCTTTGGAACGTCTGAAGGTCTTTGAGGGAATGCCTCCGCCATACGACAAGGTAACTACATGGGCACTTTAAAGAGTTGCATTTTTGCATGAGAAATAAGAACATAGTTGTTGAGAACTTTCATGCATGTGGCTGGAAATTCTTTATACAACAGAACAACTCTTGCTACTTGTGAAAATATTATTAGCTGTGTACTCCAGTATATGAAGAACTACAGCAAAACTGTTATCTGCACATTTAACATGTAAGCTTCTGTACCATGCTTGTCAATGATGTGAAATATTTCCTACCTACATTGTTTGAAGAAAATGTGAAATCATTATACGATGACTGAGACGAGCATATTAAGTGTACAAGATATAAACATGTGTGCATTGCATGATAACATAAATCCCAAGAAACAGATGTATTAGTCCATCATCTTGGATAAAATTTACAGTTCTAAATTGTTCACTACGTAAAAAAAGTGTGAAATTTGCTGAAAAAGTAAGAACTCGTGATTTAGTTTGTTTCCATAGTCTGCATTTCAGGTGTTCCCCTACTCGTTTGTCAGATTGTGTCCAAAATAAAAGTGAAAGAAAAGAAGAAGGAAACAAATTCTGGTGGTGTTGTACAAAAATGAGGTAGTTAAGTGAGATTTAAGAACTAAGCATTCGTCATACCAATAATATGACAACCTTTGCTTTTATCTTTCCTTTAGAAAAAGAGGTTTGTGGTTCCTCAAGCACTCAGGTACTTGAGACTGAAGCCAGGCCGTAAGGTGAGTGAACAAGTCACATCCAGATTGAGTTTTGTATTTGTAGTGTAGTGGTTTAGTTTTGTGTCACATGAGTTAGGTTCTTAATTAAGTAAATTAAAAATACCAATTAGATCAACAAAATCTATCTCAAGTTTGGAATGTAAGTGTAGATGAAAAGAGATAGTGAAGTTGTCCCTATGTTTTCTGTTTCTGGCACTCTCTCTTTAACTTTACATATTGGCACTTGCTTTTCTTTCTGTGTCGAGATGATCTTGACCTTTGAAGAATTCGAAAGATAGCAATGATGATCACAAAATTCCAAACTGAAAAGGTTACTGTCTGATAGCAATTCCTCATCGAATTACTGTATATAGGGCGGGATTTAATTAATTAGTCTGCGACAAAATCTTTGAAACCCGTGGAATTTGCTTAGTTGTAATGGAAAAGTCTTGGGAGTTATATTTTCAAGAACCAGCAGGGACGTTCATTAAAGGAAAGTATGTTCTTCTTTCCAGTTTTGTGTTCTTGGGCGATTGTCCAGGGAAGTGGGCTGGAATTACGGAGATATTGTGGAAGCTCTAGAGGACAAGAGGAAAGCAAAGTCCATGGTGTTCTTCAAGAAGGCACAAACAGAAAGGGTGAGTGACCACTTCATTCTACAAAGTTTAAGTGTAAAAGTTAAGGAATAACTGGATAGAAGATGGTACCCAGTCTCCTCCTCTCCTCCACCCCTCCCCCCTCTTTTTCGATGGAAATTTCAAGATCAGCTACTGATGCACATAGGTAACATGTAACAAGTGTCCTTTTCTTGTTGTGTGAGGTGCAAGACACTTTGCAAAAGTCAACTGAGCAACACTTCCACTGACGTCAGAGGTTGGATTGTTACCATCTTTAGTTAAATTCGGACATTAATGTTTGCAATGAAACACTTAAATCTAATATACCTAGATTGCCTTATTGTACACACCTGTGAAACGGCTCTTCTATAGGCTCCGGGTAGAAATATTCATATGTTGGACATGGGAAAGGTCGCTGTATGCACACTATTTCTACCAATGATGAATGGTAATTAATTATTGAGTCACACATGGTGTGGCTTTGAAATTATGTTGTTACATGCACTACCATCTGAGGTGAGAAAAAACAAAATCAAAATGTCCACTTTCACTGTTATGTTCCAATTCTTGACAAGGCCTTTTTGGTGTGGGGTTTGGTTTTTTAAGTTCTTGCCTTTCTTTCAATATTAATTCCCAAAGTGATGTAGTTCAGTAGCTTCACTCGCATGGCTAGTCAAAGTCTTTTTCCAATAATCAAGAAAAAACAAAATAATCTAAATAAAACTTCAAATCTCCTGTTTTTGTGATTAGTACTAGGAAGTTGATCAAAACCAAATTAATTGATATCTTCCTATTAAACATGAAGCAATATTCATACTCTTGTCATCTATTCATCTTTCTTTTTGTTCTCCAGAAACTCCGTGATCAAGCGACCAAGAATGTTGCTAAGAAAATTGAGAGATTACAGAAAGTCATTGAGGCCTTTGGTGCCCGATGAGATAGGAGGCAGGCAGTCCATGATGTTGATTTGTAATTACAACAACTAGTGGCAAAATAAAATGTTCACAAAATTTCCATTTTTTTGTTTTGTGCTGTCTGTTTCTTGTTCGATGTTTCTGTTAAGTTTATTTGGAGGGCATATATGGCTGTCTTGTTTCAATTACCTGCATGAGTTATGGACTGTAGAATTCTTATATGTAAATGGTTGTGTTTCCTTGGTAACATCACAAAAAAGTGCATTGTTAATTTGTCTGTCGTGACAGTCGTGACAGACTTTTGATAATGTTGCTCTTGCCATGTTATTTGCTCTCTACGACCTCAGTATCCTTGTTGGCTGGGGGAAAATTCACAGCATTCTTATCAAAAGATTTAACAGCATATCCTTGAAGAGAATCATTTGGTCATACAGGTAGGCAAAGATGGTCTGGTGTTTACATCAAATTTATTCTCCTTAGTTATATTTAGACTTCTTTTGAGAATTAATAATAATCATAATAATGAGATTTATAAAGCGCAGACATATCAAGCGATAAGGGTGCTCAAAGCACATCACATATTACCCTGATCACCGAAAACCTGTCAAACAGACGATCGCTCCACATGGCAGCAGCTAAACAGCGCCCATCTGACAATTTATCTCACAGGTCCACATTTATACACCTGATTGAAGAGAGTAGAGATAAAGTGCCTTGCCCAAGGACATTGTAATGATCTGGCCAGGACTCGAACCCTACAATCCTTAAATCACAAGTCCACTGCATAAGCAACGACTCTCTTACTATAAAAACTAGGTGAGTCAAGATGAACCTCTTAAAACGAGAATAAAGTCTTCCCACATATTGTGGTGTTATTCATTTAATACCCCACCCAGGTACTAAAATTATTGCACCCTCATTGAAAGACTTCTCCCCTCCCCCACCCATTGTGTGGGACAAGAATCTTGGTTGAACACCTGGAAATTGTCTGCAAGGGAAGGGGATGTCATGCATGCACACAAAATTGATATTTGTAATTCTATTTGTCTCAGTGTTAACTCTTTTGACACAACTCAAGTCTCAACCTCACCTCACCACATGAAACATTGCAAATTACAATTTAAGATAAACCTTGAAAGTAGTTATTTTCCAATGATGATGGTAACTTTTTGAACCTGTCAAGGTTTTGAAAAAGCTTACATGCATCACCATCTGAGGAGCACAGAGAAGGTAAAATTCACTTAAATTAACCACGGAACTCCTCACTTAACATAGTTATTAGAAGAGGAGTTATAAAAATTCCTCTTGGATCAAGGTGGAAAGAAATACTAAGAATTGGCATTGCTCTGAACATATCCGAGCACAGATACAATGGAGAACCATTAAAATGAATTTGAAATATAACTGATAAACCAGTTATTAAAGAATGAGAATGGTGGGGATCGGCAGGTAATTCGATTACACTTACTTGGAATTTTGAACCTAGCCTTCATCATAATCATAAATTCCATTGTTGTGTTGGTAGTTGTTAAAATGAAACAAGTTTTTAATTCCTTGCCCGAAAGTAAAAGGAATCTATGCGATAGTGAATGCGTGTGTGTGTATGTATTTGACGCCCTTGGCTCGTAAATATGATAACTCAACATTGTCAAGTTGGATTGAAGTCATACTTGGTAGTTTGGTACATGGATGCGCCATACTGAGTAGAAGAACCCTATTGATTTTGGTCTCATCTCATGAATAATGAGGTCACAGGGTCAAACGTAAAAATCTTCAAATGCTAATAACTCCGCAACCAAAAGTCAGATTTTATTCATACTTGGTATTAATGTGTTGGTCCATAGTGGGTACATGCATGGTAACATATGTTCAAGTTGATATGATGCGTATTAGGGGGCGGGCTTAAGTTGATTTTCACTAAAATAGCTTGAGAACAGAGTAACTGAACATCGAAAAGTTGGATTGAAGTCATACTTGGTACATATATGCGCCATAGTGAGTAGAAGAACCGGATTGATTTTGGTGCTCATCTCTTGATAATAATGAGGTCACAGGAGCCAAACGTGAAAATCTCCAAATGCTTATAACTCCTCTACCGAAAGTCAGAATTTATTCATACTTGGTACTAAAGTGTTGGTAGATAGTGGGTACATGGTAATATATGTTCAAGTTGATTTTATGTATATTTATAAGGGGGCGGGGCTTGAGTTTATTTTCACTAAAATAACCTCCCCATACCAAATGAAACATTGAACCACCCTGAGAAGACTGTGCCTGGAGATCCCCTCTGTCATTGGTCCATCCCTGCCTATACTTCCTGGAAATTGCTATGCAAAATTGTCTTGTAGGGTCTTTCTAACTTCTGGCTGAAACTTGATATCCAATATGTTGGAATATAAGATGGGAGAACCTGGTATGTCAAGTTTAATGTGATACCACACTCGATGTAACATCATTTTGATCATAAGATTTTAGTCCTGATGTAAGGGGACTGGGGACCTTTATTCATTCCACTTCACAATAGCTTTGGAAGCATTGACATTATACACACAAATAGGATATACCAATGACCTACCACATTGTCAGGTCGCAGGAATGCCGTAATAATACTTCCTGCTGAAATACAACTAAACATGTCTGCTTATCCCTCAATTCAAAATCCATTTTGATAATAAGATTTCAGTCTTGATGTAAGGGGACTGGGGTTGAGAGTGGATCAAGTTGTTTAGTTTTCATGCCCAGGGGTCGAAATTGGCTGACTTGTGTAAAATTTGTTTAACAGAAAAATTGTTAAAATAATTTGAACACATCTACCTTTATTCATTCCACTTCACAATAGCTTTGAAAACATTCACATTATACACACAAATAGGGTATACCAATGACCCATGACATAGTCAGGTCGCAGGAATGACATTTGCCATAATAATACTTCCTACTGAAATACAACTAAACAGTGGCGTAGGAAGGTACTTTTGAGTGGGGGGCTGAAGACTTATGGCCGGCCTCGGGGAGGGGTCTAAGGGGAGGGGGTGGCCTCAGATGCAATTTGGTGCAATATAGCACACTTCAAACACCCACTCCATTTTTTAAATAATTTTGAATTTTCACCTGGCCTTAGATGCAATTTGGTGCTCCAAATGAGATTTTTTTCTCATTTGGAAATGAAAAAGGGGGCAGAATGATACTTCCGCCCCCCTATATTTTTCACTAGGGGGGCTGGTGCCCACCGGTTCCTACGCCCTTGCAACTAAACATGTCTGCTTATCCCTCAATCCAAACTTTGAGATGCTGATTCACATGTCGATATCAAAACGTAAATACTCCATGCCAAATCTTTATGAGGCATCGCACCCCTTTTCTCCGAGGTTGGGATTTATGAAAAAATTTGCCGGTCTAGGAGACCCTGAAAGTTTTCGTACAAACAGCCACCGAACAGCCATAGATGTGGGGTTAATTGCTAAAGAAAAGTCAGAGTCCCGAATTGTCAAGGAAAGTGTAAGATTTTTCAAGTAAGAGAAGTAACTGCATATCTATGCCCCATCCCATCCACAGGGGCACCCACAACACATCCCTTCCCCAAGATAGATTCTTGTGATGCAATATCTCGGTTAGAACTGTCATCAAGTGACCCAAGATATATAGATTATCAACTAAAAAGCTATTTTACATGTCATAAGGACAAATTAACTACAGAACATACAACCAACCATTAGGAAAAGACTGGAAGAAAAGCACCATATATTTTACAGCTATGTACAAAATTCATCCTTCCTAAACCCAACAATAATTGCCCAAGAATCTTAGCTCTGTAACCCATGCCTTTATCATATAAATTTAAGAACAAAGAAAGCAAAGGTATTTTTACAAGCTGCTTAAGACTTTATTTTACATTAAAACCAGAGGACAATACCCAACGGAAGTGATAATATTTTTGCGTTATCAATGAAAGGAAAAGGAGTTAACAATCTCAACTGAAACAGGCTGACACTTTAATGTTTAAAGGGTGTGAAGACTCGCGCAAAAAGAAACGTCTAATGCCGGTAATCTGACCTAGTTTCGAATGAGGTGTAACAGAAGTGTTAGACACTCCCATCGATCCCAGAAAATACACACACAGCTTGCTACCGTAGGTAATTAGACACTAAGGTACAGTCAGTACATACAGCTGCGGTCAATGCCCACAGCACAGT
Organism: Apostichopus parvimensis; assembly: GCA_000934455.1. Taxonomy (NCBI): domain Eukaryota; kingdom Metazoa; phylum Echinodermata; class Holothuroidea; order Aspidochirotida; family Stichopodidae; genus Apostichopus; species Apostichopus parvimensis. The sequence continues at coordinate 125,895 of KN883739.1, forward strand.
GTACAAACGATACAGTGATGGACATGTCAGGTCCAGCTAAAGATAACTAGGTATCAGTTTCATTACTGTCTGCATTTTGTAGCTACGAGAAGCTACAGAAAGTTAACTTTTTCAGAGCGCGGCAGGCCATTTGGGGTGAGTCTTCAATGCCTTTAATGTTGAGGTCTGCAGATACCTTGAATATTCCAAAAAAGTAAATATAAATAGAAGGAATGCTACATATACCACAATAATCTGAAGAAATCTTACCAAAAAGGGAAGTGTAACAGTTATAAAGATGTATCAAAAGCATTTTCATTAAAGCATTCACATATCATTATGAACTAGTTTACATTGTATTAGAATTAACTGCCACCAGGAACCTTGCATGCTTGGTGTCTTATGGTTGGACTATTCCTTCCCAATATTCTTCCAACTCCTGAAAACTGTCTACACCTAAACCTTCCCTAAGCCATCCCTGAGTGTTCCTGTCTAATTTACTTCCCACCTAAAACAACCTGGGATCCAAACCATTTTTCTGTTGAAAATTTGCTATGAAATTGAGAGGCTTGATCTAAGAATAATTTATCCATTATTGCATTCCAAAGTGCTATGCAAACTTGTCTTCAGATGTATGGCAGTCTTTTTTTTTTTTGTACATAGGAACCATATAATGTTAGGAGACAAAATGCAGAGAATTCAAAACTGATTCCCTAAATTTGTAAACCAAGTTGTTCCATGGGTCCACTCATTTCCTAACTACACCCTCCCTAACTTTAGCTAGATCTCATTTCCCAACACCCACTCACTATCTGAATCTCTCAAGTGTGCATTAAAATTTGGTGAGACATGCTGCTTTACAACTCCAAACCAGAAGACCACTGCAATTTGAAGTAAATATCCTTCAAGTAGATGACTCAAGGCATTGACATGCACACTGATAACTGAAAAGATTTTGAAAACATGTAAATGTATTATAACCCAAACCAACTACTATGTTGTACAGTCTAACATGAAATATTATAACAAGTTATTACATTTTTTATTGCTAGATGCTTTGTTTTCTTAAATAAATATGTGATGTCGGTTTGGTTCAATGCTACACAGTCAGTTCTTTGATTCATGATTCTCTGGATATGTAGTTCCATCTTGTGCATTAAACAGCGTTTCTGAAATCATTCCTCTCATCTAGACGGCAGAAACCGTCTCTTTGTCTGCGATCTTTGATGATTGTTTGATCTTGTAATCTTTCAAAGCAGCTTTAATTGCATCTTCTGCCAACACTAATGAAACAGAAGAAAAGATTGTCAGTAAGATGACAGTAGTACTAATTCTGGGAGGGAGTAGTGGCGGGGATGGAGGGGAAACGGAAGAGTGGAGTGAAAGGGATGAGTGGGATAAAGGGGTGAGATGAAGGGAAAAGGGTTGTGGAGTGGTGGGGCATGGAAAAGGAGTAGAGGGGATGAAGGGGAAAGAGTGGAGTGGTAGGGATGAAGGCGATAAAGGGATGGAGAGTGGAGTGGTAGGGATGAAAGGGGTGGAGATGGAGGGAAAAGGGTTGTGGAGTGGTGAATGGGAGAAGAGTGGAGGGGATGAAGGGAGCAAGGGTTGAAGAGTAAAGTGTTGGGGTGACTGGGAGAAGAGTGGAGGGGATGAGGGGGAAAGGGTTGAAGAGTGGAGTGGTAAGGATGAAGGGGAAAAGGGATGGAGATGAATAGGATAAAGGGATGGAGATGATGGGGTAAGGGTTGTGGAGTGGTGAATGGGAAAGGGGATGAAAGGGAAAGGGTTGTAGAGTGGAATGGTGTGGTGGGGGTAATGAAGGGAAAGGGTTGGAGAATGGAGTAGTGGGGGTGAATGGGAGAGGAGAGGAGTGGAGGGGGTGAAGGGGAAAGGGTTGAAGAGTGGAGTGGTGAATGGGAGAGGAGTGGAGGGGATGTAGGGGAAAAGGGTTGTGGAATGGAGTGGTGGGGGTAATGAAGGGAAAGGGTTGGAGAATGGAGTGGTGGGGGTGAATGAGAGAGGAGTAAAGGGGAAAAAGAGTGGAGTGGTAGGGATAAAAGGGTGGGCATGAAGGGTTGGGAGTGAAGGGGTTGGGGAGTGGAGAGTGTAGAGCAGAAAGGGGATAGTAAAAGTAAGAGGGGGGGGGGGGTAGGTGTGTGCATTTTGTAACAAAATGTGACCAGCTGCCTTCATTTTTCAGTACTTACTTGAACAGTGCAACTTGACAGGAGGAAGGCTCAACTCTTTAGCAATGTGTGCATTCTTTATTGTTCCTGCCTGATCAAGCTAAAGAAGGAAAAAAAGTAAAGATTTAAATGTATAAACTGCTATAATGCAAAGCAAAATAACCTTCAACTGCAGAAATGTTGTAAAAAGAAGTGAATCACCAACATGACTCTTTGAACAATATTTTCCTAGCAAGTGCTTTGTAATGGATCTTCTCCACAGCTCGTAATGTTCAGCAGTCTATCAAATTTGTTTTTCAGACATTATGCACAACAAATAACTTCTTACAAGTTTTGTTAACAAGTAAGTTGGCTTGACGTTTCGATCCTAGCAGGATCTTCTTCAAAGGCTAAATGACAAGTAACAAACAAAAGGGACAAAAACACACACAGAATACAGACAGGAATAATGAGCATGGTGAACACAAAGAGATAGACACACAAAGATAGACACACAAAGAGAAGGGGATAAGTAGACAAGGGATGGAGAGAAGAAAGAAACCAACAGGGGAAGAGGAGAGATAGGAGATAAACAGTGGAGGGACAAAGAGAGGATTAAGGAGAGGGGATAGGGAATAAACTGGAGAAGGACAAAGACAGAAAGGTGTGGAGAAAAAAGGTGGAAGAGAGCTATGAGAAGAGGAGTGAATGGGGGGAAACAAGGGGAGAAGGAGGGGGGGGGTGGAACAGAAGAAAAGTTAGTCATGTCCTTCCTGAATGTTGAGCCCATGAGGTTGAATGGTGCGAAGGCGTTACATCCACAGCCTCTCTCTGCTGATTCGTACTAGGTCAGGACGGCTACCTAAGGATTCAATCCCCTAGGGATTGTAGGATGTAGGGACATGTCGTTAATGGTATGGTTGGGAAGGTTAAAGTGTTTTTATTTTTATTTTAAGTTTAGTTAACAACATACCTAGATAACACTTTCCAACAGCATGACTTCCTCTTAACCTTTAATCTACTTCTTCCTTGTACCCAAGATAATAGTGACCTTTAGTGGTAAAGGCAAGGTACTGTATATGGTTGCAGCAATGTGTGATTAAAAGCCCCTGAGAAAATTAGCTGTAATTGGTAAGTTCTAGAATTCTGTTTTATTTGAGCTGTGGTAGCTAACAAACCTCATAATGAGAAACTGAAGGACCAAGAGTAAGAGTAACTTGTCAGAAAATGTTTCTGTGAGAGAGACACAAAATCGGCCTTTTTTTTTAAATAATAATTTTTCTACCAAGCCAATGAAAGGAGGCAACACTGTTAGGCCTATTGCAGCATTGTCACTCTTTGATGAAAAGCATCCATACTTTGAAAGTATAATATCTACAGGAACATCCATTATGTGAAAGAAAAATGTTAAACGTACGGATTTTCCTTTCACCCACTCTGTAGCAAGAGAGCTGGATGCAATTGCAGAACCACATCCAAATGTCTTGAATTTGGCATCAACTATCTTTCCATCATCATCTACCATTATCTGGAAAATGAAAAAATTGACACAAAATAATTATAAAGGTGCTAAAAACAAAACTGATCTTTGCTAATATTTTATTACTGACCTCTTAATATGCTAACAGGTTTAGATACAGAATTTATGTTGGGAAACAAAACTTTAAAGCTTAATATATTGTTTTTTATTAAAAAATAAGCAACTGCTTAAAAGTTTTAAAGTTACACTGCCTTTTTTCAAGTCTGTAGAATCAACAACAGAATGCTCACATCAGTTATACTGAAAGCGGTTTCACATATAGAAAAAAAACATCTTTGCAGAAGAAATATTATACATCCATGGTACTCTTCAAAATGTCGTTCTTCTTTGACTAACTGTTTTCTTTGAAACATGTGGTTTTACATTTTAGTAGATAATGACTGCATTAAAATAATTGAAAAAAATTGTAGAATTGCAGTAAGATGGTCAATGCTTCAATAATTTAGTTGCTTCTATCTATGCAAGTTCTTACACTGCATAATAAAAGAGGGTAACTGGAAGGCCTTCTAAGGTTGTGACTCCAGTCGGAGAATCGAGTAGTCCCAAATGCTCAAATTGCATAAATTTGTTTGTCTGATGGATTCTTGCAACTCACATGAACATGTTCACACCACCATTAAGGTGTATAGCAAAGAGGACATAATGTGCCATTCACGTCAAAACAGCTACTAGAATCCCACTCGAGCTGCACCTACAACAATCTTTAATACCTTTTCAACCTCACCACATCCAACACATATGTTTGAAATCATTGAACTGTATTTACTAAACCAAGACTAATAAGTGATAGAATTCACTTGTAGAGTGAAGCGTACTACTTCAATAAATAAATCTTGTGCCTGGACTAATCGCTACTAAAGCACAACCCTGTTTGCTTCTTCGTTAAAAAAATGTGATGCTGCTCAGAATCAAAGTGTGTTCAAATAGTTAATATTGAAATACTTCTTTCTGTTAGTCAGATGATATACTTTCGATGAACTAACTGTTCGCTGATCCAGCATAACCAGTTCCACTCATGCTACGCATTGTTTGCAAAGTTAACTTACCTGTAATTTCATGACATCACCACATGCAGGAGCTCCAACGAGTCCTGTGCCAACATTTTTCTGTTCTTTGTCTAAGGAACCAACATTTCTTGGATTCTCATAGTGGTCAATTACCTGGAAACCATAATGAAATATCGTTGACATATATCGATACGAAATTTAGCAGACGATATCATTTATAAATGGCCCCAAAACGATATCACGATAATTTAACATTTCTGACATTTCATGTGATGATACGGATCGAAGCCATTGCATAACTTTGCAGGTTTCTTAATTTTGTTAATGAATGATCGAATTCCCCACCAAATTAACATGTATGCTAGCCTACCCTTCCAGTATCTTCTGTTGCATGAAACGTAACTTTGTTTGACCAACTACTGTATGTTGAACACTTTGGGTGTAAGTTTTAAAAAAATGTAATTAAACTGAGTCACAAACTTGAATTTTAACTACCCCTTGTGTTTATCTGAGAAAAAACAAAAAACATTTCCTTCAATTTTTCAGTTACTTAAAAAAAAAATCTATCCTTTGTGAGCCCGCTATACTGACAACTACAGTAAGTCTGTCCAAAGTAGGAAGTGCTTCGTGTTTGAAATGTTTCATAACCAAACTGGCAAAAAGTACACAAAGTTAAATATAATCTTTTTTATCATTCATTAAGGGTTTATGGAAGCAAACCTGCATGATCCATAATATTCGTTGCAGCTATTTAAAAGATATGCAATATTTGGAGTCATTTAGTAGGGGTTAAATTTCCATGTTTTGTAACATACATATTCTCACCAGAGCTTCAAAAGCACCCTGCATGCTTGTGATAGGCTACATTTTTTCTCAAACAATTTCCACAAGGTCCTTCTTACTGTACGTTGTCAATATGTGTGACCATGGTGTATTGTTTGCAACTCTGTGCAACTCTGTGATGTTTACAACTTGATATTTGATTGTGTAAAAAGTTTCTTGGAATTTTGGCAATTGCAAGACAGGTGTCAGTGGGTTATGTTCAGTTTTAATTGTGTACTTTACTTGTACTACCATACAGCGCTAGACCAGTGAAATTTTCTTTACTACGCAGTAAAGACAGTGGGCAATTTTGAATGTTAGTAGCCCCACAGGCTTTTCGGCCATGAAGTTTGGTAGCCCAAATACAGTGATAAGGAGCCTGGGCACCTGGAACATAGGATTACGAGCCATGCTTACTTACAGTAGCACATGCTTATCCTGGTTTTCCTACATAAGTTTTTATGCATGTCTTGTGTGACAGTTCCATGATATATTATACAAATAATGAATGGTTATGAGTGCAATAGTGCAAATATTTCATGAGTTGAAAGATGGAATGTTCCATTCAACGAGGCGCAGCCGAGTTGAATGGAACATTCCATCTTTTAACGAATGAAATATTTGCACTATTGCATGAATGGAAACCATTCATTATTTGTTTTATACAACACCTTCAAATTTGGATATAATTGGATGTAAAATGCACTCATGCAACAGATTGTTTTGAACAGACAGGTTTCTCTGCTCTCTTACCATTGAAAAAAGTGCTATCAAAAAAGTATAACGCATGGTTCTATTTCATAGCGTGCAATAGAGTGGATATTGCATGCAATCGACGAGCAATTGACCAATCAAATGGCCGGAATATAGTTAGGTGTTGTATAAATTGCAATGTTGTTTGGAAAGAATGTGAATTTTTCTATGAATATGATATCGAAATGGAAATTGTATATCATTGCAACACTTGTTACCATTGCAAAATGTGACCTTATTAAAATAATTCAATGAGAAGATCGGATGCATAGATGCAAATATTTTACTCTATGGCTTTGGCTTCATGAGTCTATTATTGTCATAGCATAAAGTTTAATTGTAACAGGCTTACCTACTACAACAATGTTTTACTTACATAAGCAGAAATTCGCAGTATTGCACAATCAGTGAATTCTTGCCTATTCATTTATTGCCTACAGTTTGGCTAACACGTTAAATTCAACATGCAGTTGAGATAAACCTTAGCCTAACGTTAGGCCTAAGTTGTGAATAGAAAAATCATCCTTACGTTTTTGTGGTAGGCTGCAGAGGCTGAAGGGACAATTTTTGACGGACTTAAAAGTGGCCGAGCAAGTTTAGCAATGTTTGCAACCGCCATATTTCATCTCATGGTATTAAGGTTCGTCTTGTAGTTGTATGATGACTTAACTAGAACTTTGCAATTGAGGTAGATGGATTATATTATCAGCAGCGAACCTCAGGTTTTGGCGTTCAATATGTAAGAACAACTTATGGCGTATGTATGTACACAAAAGTGCATGCATGGTTAAGGTTGCAACTGAACGACCCTTACGTAAACATCTCTTTTGACGGAAGCTGGTTGGCGTCATCGGTACTCTACGAGATAACTGCGTTGTTTTTTACTAGCTTTGGAAAAAAGCCTCATATTATATATCTAACAGTAAAAATCCCTCTCACATATACAAATTGCAACGATGCCACCCTTACGCATTCAACTATTATAAAAACTCCAAGGATTAACTCTTAAATCGAAAATTGTTTTAATTGAAAAAATAATTTCAAGTCGGCGGCGATTGTATTGTATACAGCATATTTGTACAATATACTTTGTATAATTTCAACGCGAAACCCGATACGTGAAGAAAAAAGAAAAAAGTTTGGGCTGATTTCAAAGACTTTTAATGGATCTGAGCCAAGGGAGACTTTTTTCAAAACATTTTATGAACATAAAGCACGATATAGAGACAAAACAATCTCAGACCTAAATGTTTGATGTGTAGCTCTCCCCCTGGAGGATAATATTAGAGGTGGTGTGATAGAAATACCGTAGAACATGTTGCCAACGACGTACCCTTGTAAACTAAGAAGAAAATGGCAGCCCCCTTGAGAAATGACTGCGACGACGGTACAGGCCACACATTTTATTTTCATAACTTCTAACTCAAGATGAGACACATAATTTATCTTTGCAGGGGTGAAATTGTTCAGAGTGCTAGTTTTCCTGTTTCTCGTGGCTAGTTAACGTTATTGTTTGCCCCCAACTTAGCCTACTGTTTGTCTAGCGTATAAGGGTATGGACTTAGTGAAGCCTAGCTTAACCTTAATTAGCCCTAGACTAAACTTCATAACAAATACTAGCATAGCCTAGGCTAGTTTAGCTTATGGTTATTCCCTAAAACTGCATACTGTGATGTACATATTGAGCTGGTATTGGTAACACTAACAACTATATACCCACTTCCAGAAGCCCTCTTTTCAGGCGGAGTTGTTTAAATTCCACTACAAGTATAGTCAGTATTGCGAATTTCGGAACACTGCGAATTTCGGACACCCCTAAGAAATACACGATTTCACCATGACAACCTACGGGAAGAGCCAAATTTCACCAAAAAGTACGAAGCTACAGTTATTTTCTCTCCAAAATGACCCGTGTGCAAGTTAATACTTACATATTTGTCAATAAAATGACGGAGATCTATGAAGTCTGTTATAATTACTGAAAGAGCAACTGCGCCACCAATTTTATCACCAGCGCCACACTGTGGGACTGTGTGTCAGAATTTTGCAATACTCTAGCAAAGAAATACCAGTTCCACAATCACTAGAATCTTCTTGGAATACAACGTGAAAACAGTTTGCAGGAAAGAAAGTTTGGCCGTGTATCGTAATATAACACACTTCTCCAACCATATCAAGTATATTTTCAGGTGATTTATACCAGACGATATAGTTTTGGGGTGTTTTAAGGCTTAGGTGTCCGGAATTCGAAGTGTCCATGCTACAACTCTGACTAAATTAAATACCATCCATGACTCTGACTCTATCAAATAAAGGATGACCCTACTGGGACTTCTCAGTTCCTTTCACAAACAACTGTCTCAAAGCTGAGCTGTGGTCTTTCATGTGTATGCCAGTGTGCTTAGTTTGGAGATAATTTCATAAATCTAGTTATATCCCGTCACTGCAACTCCGCAGAAAAGTAGCAGTTAGAAAAGAGCGGTTACTCTATTATTACTCCTGTAGCTGCACTGATATACCAAGACCAACCTGTACACAGCCATAATGAAAACAGCTAATTAGCCTGAAAGAAACATCAGTTGTGTATTTTGAAGCTTGTACATGTATTAATTCACCCATTTTGACAGAAATCATCAATTGTTGTGCCATTTGACTTTGACTTAACAAATGCAATAAAATCCTCTTCAGAGAGTGAGCTTAAAATGTCAGGGGAGTTACACTAGCACTAAAATACCACTAGTAGGGTAGGCCTAAAGTGTTTATTGGCCTGTGAAATGCACATAATTTATTCTTGCCCTGGAAGCAGAGAGACAGGTCCTGCTCTCCTAAATCCTTAAAGTTCCAGCAAAACATTAGCTGTTAAACTCAAAGGACTTATCATAAACTTGTATGTAATGTCATGGATTGAAGTTTCATTATTAATGCCCTATTCATTCTTTTTGGTAATTCTTGTCCTAGCAGATGTTCCTCCTTTGGAGGACATGAGTGACTTACTTGAACAAGTCAAGGAAATCCAGAAAACGAAGTCACCCAGTTTGAAGAAACCGCTCACATCTGCAGAGGATATAAAAACTTTGAACACGGAGACTCGCTCACATGGATTAAAACTGGTAACTTTTCCTTTTTGGCCAAGACGGTACAAGGGTTATTTGTAGTAAGAAGGAAAGGCAAAACCACGTAACTAGAGATACAGAATTGATGGTATTAAATGTTATGATAGGTCTGATATTTACATGGGTTGGAAAAATATCCAAATTCTGTTTATAGGTAATGTTGACAATACTCCACTGGATAAAGCATCAATTTTAAAAAAAATCATGGATTTGGAACAGATGGAATAGATCTCCAGACAATAAACTGACCAATAAATCATGCTACCATTTTAGACAGGTATATTTCTTTCTCTTTTCTAAAATCTGTTAATTGGTTTCTTTTCAGTGTTGGAAAATTCAAAGTAGTGCAATGCCGGTGTGACAGGATTTTTTCCCCCCTGAAAATATTCCCCCCCGGGGGGAATATTTCCTAGGAAATTTTCCCCCCGGGTGAAGATTTCCTAGGAAATATTCCCCCCCG
>KN883739.1:143991-159290 GCA_000934455.1 Apostichopus parvimensis
AAATGATTTTGGAAGGGTTTAAGTGTCTCCTAAAGACATATCTGGGAGTTTAAGTTTATCTCCCGAAGTCTGCGGACGTAGAACAGTAGGCTCCGTATTTATATTTACGTCTGTGGACTTCGGGCTCTGTGCAATTTAATTATCCGTATTTATATTTATACCTGTTATAGTTTAATTCAGAATCAATAAAAGAGTTATATATATTATCAAATATCCGCTTTTGAAGATTGTTTTCCTATTTCACGCTCGGTTCGCGTTATCAGTGTAAGGCCCGGCTTACCGTTCCCGAACTATCAAAATAAGCCTTACACAGATGCGCCCCAAAGCTAATGTTTACCCACTCACAGTGCAGATCCCTTATTGCGCATAACCACCAGCCCAGGTTAGTCTTAGTATAATATTCACCAACACAGTTTCATATACGGGAACTAGGGCTATTAGTACATGCAAGGTAACTTAAACCCTGCCTAGGCCCAACGTATATGAAAATTATTATTTCTAGCCACGTTAGTTATGGTGTGGCTTACAAGTTACAGTTATAGTAGGTCCTAGTTTTAGACTGACATGTTTAATGTCTTCAATTTATTGCAGGATGGCTGGACATCTTTTGTTGGAGCTGTTGTACCTGACCAACTTCCAGATAAAGAATATGCTGCTTTCCTTTGCTCTTGTATAAGTGCAAAGCAAAGAAAATTGTACACACTTGTCACATATCAAGGTCTAATAGAAGAGGTAAGTTTCAAAAAATTCATTTGGAAAGTATATAACTTCTGTTTGCTGTGCGAGGCAATTTGATTACTTTTCATAAATATGAATTACATGCATGCAAATGTATCACCATGCTGAGAATCATTACATTGCAAAACAAAATCAGCTGTTTTAAAAGTTGCAATAGGTTGACAACCAGCAGCATACATGTGTTTTAGAAACATGCCATTTTGCTACATATAGCTTGTTGTTGTCTTGCATATATAGGTCCAGGAACTGGGCAATCCCAAGGGCAAGAAGCCAAAAGACGTTCCAGCATTTGCCGAAATTTGTGAAACAGCAAAGGTCCACCTGGATAGCGGTGAACCAATTCCGTTGCCACTCCTGGCCAAATTGGTGAAATGGAAGTTATTGGCGATCAAGCAAGAAGATCAGAAACGAAGGGAAACAGATCAAAAGGTTACCTTTACCTGTTCCTTTGCTTCATCAGAAAATGAGACTAGTTCATTGTGCAATGCAAATAGGTTTGGTTGATAAGCATAATTCAATATATATATTTATAAAGATAATAGATTTAGTAGCAAAGGAGAACCAAGGTTCAATGGAGCTTTAAAGATCAAATATATGCTTGCTAGTCAAAACGTATCGTAAGAACATTGAGTCATATAATTTATTGGGAATAATTTATTGTTTGAATTTTTGTGTAGCAGCTTGTAGGCTGATATAAATACCATGGTTTCTGGAAAACAAGAACTTTGCTATGCCATACTAGATCAATTATTTCCTGGTAATTGTCTACAACATCTGAGAGTAATTTGGAGCAGTGGAAAATCAAGGAAGATAATTTAGATAAGTGTTTATCAATGGAAAAAGGGATAAAAGACTCAGTTAATGGTCCCAAAACTTCTAGATTTAATAAGTACATCATGACAAATTTCACAAAATTAATTTAAGTTAATTTAAAGTCCTATATATGGTTGCTAAAATTTTCTGTTGAAAAAAAACAATATATACGTTCTTATGCCATGTGATAGATGCATATATGCAGTACTGGACAAATGTGAAGAAATGATAATAATTGTCAAAATTGGTAATTTTTAGGTACAGACTTGTTTAATACTAATCTTCATTATGCTATCATGCACAGGATACATCTGGCAAAGAAAGCAAAGAGAAGAAATCTGGGAAGAAGAGTGCGAGAGGCAAATCTGCAAAGGGTAAAGGCAAAAAGACACCTGAAGTTCCATCACCAAAGAAGGAGAGCACCTTGAAAAAGAGAGGCGAGGAAGACGAAGAGAACAAATATATTGGTAGGCTCTTTAAATACTGCACTTAACGTCGCAAAAATAAATTTAGTATGATAGCTGGGGCAGTGAGATTACTTGGCCGTGTAATGTACATCATAGTAGAAATGACATGAGGACTATGAAATAAATGATGAGGGTTATGAATAAACAAGGGAAATGAATAATATGTAACATTTTAATTTTTACAAAATATGACTTAGATAACAAAGATAAATTAGAACCCAAATTAAATTCTGACATATTATGAAAGATGACCAGTATAAGACCATGAAACTGTGTTTAATAAGTATTGAAGTTTAATTGTCAATACTTCATTTCTTTGCAGATGATGAACCAGATGATGGGCCACAGCACTACATTTTGCTCTATGGGTTCCTTGATGCCCCTCTTTTGGTCCTCCTGTCTGATTTGGGGATAAATGTTAACTGCATTTTGCGATTCACATGCGAAGATTACAGTCTATTTCAAAAGAGGAAAGCCATAAAGGAAGAGGAGGAAGAAGAAGACTTTCAGAAACCACCAGAAGGTAACATACAGTACTAGTTTAATGTTTATACAACAAGGATAGAGGCCAGGGAGTATCTAGACATGTGTGCTCAACTCACTTTGTTTCTAGGATGATGTATAGCCTGATTTAATATCCTAAGCTTTTGGTCTAGTATACTTTAATACTAGAAGTCACAATCTTCCTGAAATACTGTGCAAAACTTTTCTGCATATCTTTTATTCTGTTTCTGCAGTCATTACTTGGACACTAGCTTACTTCACGTTACCCTCGTTGTCCTTGAGAACACAAGAGAGAAGACCTCGTCTGTTGTGTCCTTCCAAAATAGAAGACAGTTAAAGAGTTAACGAGACACTCGATTGTCACAAATTAGCTCATTTCTAAGAGATTAAATGAATCTAGATGCATGAACTCTGCTGTACAAAGGATTTAAGAAACAAAACCAAAGAACAAAAGAAAATAAATAAAGCAAACACCACAAAAGAAAGGGGGAAAAAGAAAATTACAGACACATACAAAAAGAAAAATGAGAGGGAAAAAAAGGCTAAACAAAACTCTAAGCTATTGTTGTCTTTAAGGTCAGATGGAAGATTCATTCAATATCTTTGTCTTCCTCATATTTGTTGATAGTGATTGAAGCAGAACAGAAAGCGGAGGCGAAGTCAAGAGAGGAACTTGAGAAATTTTGGAAACAGTATGAGCCATTACTGAAGCGAGCACCTAAAGGATCTTCTCTTCATGACATAGCCAGAATCACATACAGTGTAAAGAATGACATGGTACCAGAGGAATATGAAGATGCTGAGAACCAGGTAAACTATAAAAACTGAGGGCTTAACAGTCTGCTTTGTAATACCGTTTATTTTAGTCATTTTGTGAAATTCCATGGGAATTCTAATGATATGATTTAATAACAATTTCTGTTCTTTACAAAATAGTACATTATTATAGTTTACAAATATGGACAACATGGCAAAATTTTAACAATTTGTTTGGGTATAGATACATTCAGTTTTCAAGTTGTTTATATCAATTGGGATCTCCAGCCACGCCATAAATCAACAGAGGGTGTTATCATATTAGTCCTTTTTAGTTCTGTAAGACTAAACAAACTGCAATCTCTGAAATCACTGAGAATTCTTTTGAGGAATCTCTGAAGGACACTTGTGGGCAAACTACCTGCACATTCCCTAATATATGTATAGTGTGACATATTCCAACCAACAAACAGGTTTTAACAATTATTTTAGCAATGAAATGTTCTCACCATTCATTGGCAACTTTATACACCTCTGGTCATCAACTAATTTAGAAAGCTTCTTTTATGTATTTTCAATAACATCCCCTAACCTGAGTTAAAAGCTTTGAGCGTCATTAAAATTGTATCCAAGTCTGCGAAGTGGAATATACTGGCCACTCACACCTGCGATTTTTCTTGTAATCATTGAACACGAGATTTCTTTAAACATATATTCACAACTATCCCATAGACTGAGATATGTTACAACACTTTACAAATATCTTTGGAGATCTGTAAACAGTATAGATCACATGTTAGGGTCCAGAACTGTATCTACAGCTCTGTTAGGACCGATAAGACAGCGCCCTCGCTAGAAACGATGAAGATCCCTATCCAGCTCGATCAAGTAGGGCATAGTTGTGCAATTTCAAAGTTGCTGATTCCCAAAGTTTATAAAGGAACCTTCTACAGTTTCTCGCAATGAAAGAAGTTTTGTGTTCCCTGAGCTCACTCGGTTCAGAATCCTGTAATTCATCCCGTGTTCTTGTTTGCTATATATTTTCAGTTTATGCTTTTTTTTCTTGATTATTTTTAATTATGTCGGACACGATTTATCTTTCACTTTTTGTAGTTAGACATCTATATTTGTGAGATTTAATGCTGTGTGTAACTGTTATCAGTGATATTTTGTGCTTTGTTTCTTCTGTTCCTTACTTAGATTGAGTTTGGTACTGCTCTGTTTGAAGATATAGCCTGTGTCATATATGATCTCTTAGACAAAAACAGACAGTTTCAAAACTACAAGACAAACATGAAATTGGTACAGATCAACGCAGGAATGGCACAAACTGGTAAGGTTTCAATTCTGGAATTGTTTGTTGTTTCTTCTTCTGTTCTCCTAATACCTTACAGCAATTTGCATTGTTAAAACAAAAAGTGTTTAAAGACGGAAAATGGATTTCTCTTGACCTGCATTTGCCATGAAAATGTTCAAAATATCACGAATTGTAGGATTATCACTTCCAGCTAATGGCCATACATGCATCTATTGTGTTTCTATTGGTTTGAATGTTACAAAATCTATTAAATGTGCTATTACAACTACTGCTCCTACTATTACTACCACTAATACTACTAGTACTACTACTACTACTACTGCTACATCTACTAGTACTACTGCTACTACTACTAGTACTAGTACTACTACTACTACTGTTACATGTACTAGTACTACTGCTACTTCTACTACCACTACTGCTGCTACTACTGCTACTACACAAATTAACTTCATATGATGTTAAGTTATAGTAGATTACAGAATGAATTTCTGACATGACTATATCTGAAAACAATTGTTTCCATCAAATTTAGATCCCTTTCTTAACAGAATCGTTATCTAACAGTTATAATTGGTATCTGAGATATAAGCTGTATATAACAGAATAATTGTCACAATAATAAGCTTAATAGTTACCCTAGACATCTGACAGAAATAGTTACCTGCCTTTAAGAAGTGTCTGACATATCAGTGACCTGGCATAATCTGTATAGGACAGAATGGTTACCCAAAATAAAGTATATCAGAAATAATGTTTTTCTCATCATTTTGGCATCATTTGCTGTCCCTACAGAACTACAGCTAACTACCTCCAGCACTACAGCACCCTTAGCTGGTGGGGCTTCATCCTCAGCAGTTCAGTTTGGTGGTGAAGGAGACCCACAAATTCCTACGGTCCCTGGTCAAGTTGATGTTAGATATTACAATGATCTTATGGATTGCATACCAGCTGAAAGTTGCAGTGTACCCCTCATTATGCATTGCATGCTTGAACAGGTAAAATTCATTTATTTTCTCAATTTCATTTAATCCAGACTTTTAGGTTTTCAGTACAGAGAGATGTTGCTGGTTGCATACTTTATAAGTTTTTTTTTTTTTTTGGCATCTTCTCGTCATTTGTCAGTTTGTAAAGCAGTGCAACAAACGTTCGATTGTAT
Organism: Apostichopus parvimensis; assembly: GCA_000934455.1. Classification (NCBI taxonomy): domain Eukaryota; kingdom Metazoa; phylum Echinodermata; class Holothuroidea; order Aspidochirotida; family Stichopodidae; genus Apostichopus; species Apostichopus parvimensis. The sequence continues at coordinate 149,747 of KN883739.1, forward strand.
GAAGCATTGATACAGTAAATAAATCAGTCGTACTTTGGGTACAACTTGAAAAGAAGACCCCAAAAATTGATACATTTTGTAACATTGTACCAAAGGAGCAGTCCTGAGTATAAATAAGGAACCATGATAAAATGTTCACTTCTGATCGTTTCTGTACTAATCTCTTGTCTCTCGTTAATTCTGAGCTGTACAAGAATGAATCACTTGCATTTCATTCTAGATTCTTTTAACATGTTCAGTCCCAACAATTCACAAAACTGCTAAGAAATCGATAGAGGTTTGTTCACACTTCAAGCTGGAGGTGATACCCCTTCTTTGCTCGTTCATCTTATATCTGTTGCAGTTTTCTTAAGTCTTTCTTCGTTTTAAAAAGTGAGTGATCTGTTCCTTTATTTGGTTGTAAAATTTGACAGGTTGTGGCTACAGAGGAGGCCAAGGAACCTCCTAGCGCTAAACTGACCCAACCAAGGGCAGACGGGCTGGATCACATCTTAGCAGCGCAGATCGAAAACATTTGTGAAAAATTCAGTTTGAAAGAAACAGACAAGGTAAACCAACTTTTTATTAAAGTTTCTCAAAATCATAAAAATATGGAAATTCTTGCTTTTATGCTGTAATTTATTTATATTATCTTATCTTATCTTATGTTATGTTATCTATGGTATGTTGTGGTATGTTATGTTAAACTATCTTACGTTATGCTATGTAATGTTTTGTTTTGCTATCTTATGTTATGCTATGCTATCTTATGTTAAGCTATCTTAGGTGATGTTATGCATAGTTTTGTTTATTAAGTTATCTTCATTTGTTACATTTACTCTTGGAGTCCCTGTAGCTCCATTTGGGTCAGATTCATTAGAGAAAAACCCCAAATATGTTCAAGATCATTCCATTTTGGTGTGATTTTCTCTTCTATCAATCGTGTCTTAAATAGATATCTCATGACCTAAATATCAATTTTAGGTAGATATAACTAACATCCCATCTTATGAAACCACGATTAAAAAAAATATTAATCAAAGCACGAAAGTAACTTTATTCCTCAACAGATGAAGCAAGTAAATTGACAAACTTAATTCCTTCTGCTGTAAGACCAACCAGTATAACTATAATTAACATTTTCCTTCCTTTCACAGCCAAATGGTCATAGTTCTAATACAGATACAGAGAATCACCAGCAGTTTCCAGTTTTCTATCACCATGGCGACAAATCATCGGAACGGCTCCGGCATCTCGTGAATGTCAACGGGTTCGATTCTCTCAACGCGGAACTGTCCATGTTGAAATTGCTGCCGGTTTCCATGGTCACCAAGTTTCCCCGTCCGTCTGAATCGGTGATCAAGCAGAGATCCGCTCGTCTGCACGAGCTGCTCTTCCAGTGTTTCAAGGAAGGAACGGACACCGCCGAGATGGACCAGACCCTCCGCAAGTTTGTTTTCGAGAGCCTCATCTTGAGGTCCACAGATGGTAACGGTCGTGTTCAAAGAGACAGAGCGGACCAAGAGATTTTATGGGACGATCCTTATATAATCGGCGACAAGAGGAAGGAGCCTCCTCCCAGTCAGATTGCTGGAGAACAGATGAGGTCACCTGGTGGTAAGTTTTATAAGCACCTCACTGACTTTAATTCTTGTAATGCTTTGAACACAAATATCAGTTTTTGTCTGCACCAAAATGCTAACTGACCAAATATAGACAAAATGGAGGCCTCGACACACCAAAGACACAAATTATTTTAATGAGTAATTGTATGCGTTTTCAGCAATTTATTTACCAACAATGTCGTCCAATTATGTCCAAGCAAAACAATTGAAGTGCCAAATCTCAAGTCATTCATGTTCGTCTGAAAAGTGCTCAGGAAAAACGTGAAGAGATCAACTCTTCCTCCTCTAGAGCAACTAATTGGTTTCCATTATTAAAAATTTGCAACTGTAATCTCTGCAAGCCTTAGCCTGGAGTTTACAGCTTACAGTTAATGAAAAGGCAAAGACCTTTAACTGATTCAGCATTATATATTTGATATAAAAGTCTTCGAGTGTCAAGGTCTAGCTATGATCAGTGCAAGACAGGTAAACTTCTAATACTTTTTCATTCCTTTGTAGGTGAGATGTCTTTACCTCCAGATGTTATTCGCTCAACAACACCTGGAATACTGAAAGTCGAAAGCAAGTCTCGTCAAGGGTCGGCTGGCAGTGTTCGATCAAGCAAAAGTCAAGGTATTAAAGAGAGCTAGTTCCTCTAAAATTCAAGCATTTTGCTATGATTTCCTTTATCCTAAATTTTGAATTTTCAACAAAATAAAAATAACATAAAATAAAACAAGGGGGGGGGGACCTACCTCAATCTCATCTTTTGCAAAAGGTGGTAAGGGAATAGGGAGATGGGTGGGGGAGGGGGTTAGGGTTCAACCAATGAGGCACAATAACATATCCTGAGTTATACACCCAGACGAGACTGTGTGATACTTGAAGCATGTTGGTTTTGAACATGCTTAAAAGATGATTGTTAAATCAATTGTCTAACTATTTGAAATTTTTCTATGTTTAAGTATTAAGAAAAATGGCAATAAACAGTGGGTATTTAATCAGTGAGTTTATCAGTATGCAGCTTTTCTTCTCTTGACAATTTTGTGACAGTTCACTTTGAGGACGGTGTTCAAACTCAGAAGGACCCTCATGAAGCAAGAGAAGTTGAGAGTAACGTATCCGTCCCGGATAAGAAACTCTCCCCCACCCCTTCCCTCATCAGTGTACAGGACGTGGCTGACCAACCTCAGAGGAATCTGGATGAATGGTGCTTTGTGGAGCATCTGAAACCAAATGTCTTACTTCAGGTAAAAGCCAAAAATACCCAATCTACAAAATATGACAAACAAAAGACATTCAAAGTTGGTGAATCATCATAACTCTTGATAGATAAAATGAATTAGGTAATTAATCTGGAATATTTCCATATATTGGTATGTTCTATAGACTATAATATATTGGACTTTAGATAAGAAAAATTGGTGAATTGTCATAATTTTTAATAGATAAATGAACCTAAAGCTAATCTGTAACATTTTTTATAGTAATCCATACCAATAAATTTGGTATGTTCTATAATATATTGGACTTTAGATAAGAAAAATGGTGAATTGTCATAATGTTTAATAGATCAAATAAAATGACCTAAACTTTATCTGGAATATTTTTATAGTAATCGATACCAATAAATTTGGTTTGTTCTATAATATATTAGACTTTGACAATGTCAGCTTGAATTATGTCCTTTCTATTTGCACTATTTGGCTATTTGCACAAGCTATTTTCCTTTAATACCCTTTTTGTATGTTTGTTTGTTCAGATAAAAGCTATTTGGTTTGAATTAACTCTGTTCTGTTTTGTAGCCTTCTATAATAATAATCTCATCTTTTCGTCCAGGTCTTGGATGAAGCACGTACATTGTGTCCGTTCATCGACACCTACTATCACAGGAAGGACCACTCCCTGCTTATTGTCATGCATAACCCAACAGACTCGCAGAGGAAGAATATCATATCTTGGGACGCAAAGCTGCATTCTGACGTCGGCTTTAGGTACATTTATTTTCTCTGAAGGTCAAAACTCATGATACTGATAAATTCTTTGACAAATTATAAGCACGTTTTATGTCCTGAATTAAGTTTTGCTGGATATGCAAAATTTAATATCTGCATTCCCTTTGGTCGGCTGCAATGTAAATTGTACTATTTAGTTAGAAATTTGGAACCCTGATGACTTGTTTTTATGTATTTTAGCTTGACAAGATAAGTTCTAGTATAATGAATACATCATTCAGTGCTGATTGCTAATAGATAGTTGTGCAGTGTTTGATATCCCCGCAACCAAGATGGTCCTTCCAGATATTCCTTCTTAATCGAATGGACAGAGCATTAATTAAAAACAAGATTACTGACCACTAACCACCTTTTTGGTTATTCAGAAATGGTCATACTTTGTGACATATCTTGAATATTTGAACAGAAATTAGACTAAGTATTTAAGCTAAACAGACTGATTCGGGATTCTAGTGTTAAATAGTAGAGTTGTATCAAATCACCCCATCTTAAGGTCAAAAGTCTTTCCTATTGAGTCCAGTCATTGGCTCAAGTCACTGGGTTGTTGCTAGGGGAATAAAGTTGATAAACTTGTTTTGAGTATCTCCACTTTTGGAATTTAGGGTCTCAAGTCAAGAATTGTTACAACACTGTCAAGTAACTTTGGAATTAACTTTGGAATTTTACTAACACCATTGCAAAGTGTTGTGTTAGGATGAAAAGTAGTGCCCTAAAAATTCAACTTTTTTTTTTTTTTGGCTGTTTATTCATATGTATTCATATGTATATATCTTCCGTATTTGTGACAAGTAAAATGTAATAGCACAGCTGTTGAAAGCACATAGTTATGATCGCTGTGCAACTGGTTAATATGCCATGATGTTGAAACAAATTATTTCCTTGCAAAATTTGACTAAAAATTTATCCTGAAAATAAAGTAGTGTTGAAGCTATGATGCCTCTAAAATATTGCAATATATATCTGTAGAAATAAAGGAACATTTCATAAGCAATTTAACAACAGCATTCTTCGAAACTTTAAAACTATTTCCTCTCAACAGGAATTATTTAGAGCATGTCGCAGATTACATAGATGATTGGACGGATAAGGAGGAACAAAAATACCAGATGGAGATGAGAGAAAGGGAACTAGCAGCAGAACTGGCCGCTGCTCAGGCCGCCGCTGCCGCATCATTGGCAGCAAACACCCCATCTGCATCTAGACCGGGTAGCTCTAAGGGTAGGACCAGGTCCCAGTCACCCAAGAAGTCAAGATCTAAATCACCAAAGGGTTAGTTTGCATTTTCTGGTCCGTTTTTCAGGCATGTGCTTTTTCCGCGAATTCGCGGAATATCCGTGATTTCTTTTCTACCTCGGGGACAAAAACTATTATCCTAACACACTGTAGCATATGCAAACTGGAGCCTATACCGCAATTTTTGCAAAGTTCCGTGATTTTGTTTTTACCCCAGGCTCATCCATGGTTTTTAGAGTTGTGATTGACCAGTGGCAGAAGACTTTGTAGGGACTGAATGTGCAAAAGAAAACAAAGAAAATAGAGGGGAGGAGATGGAAGGGGTGGGGATCAGCAAGGAGGCTTAAAAATGGACTTCACATTTTGGGGTTTGAATGGGATTCAAAACCAGTGACCATGGACTAAGGTTTAACTAATTGTAAGTAAATTTAGAAAAAAAGAAACGAAAAGTTACAAGTAAATTTTAAAGAAAACTTTGAAACTGAAATGCACATCCCGTTCCATTCACTTTCCTCTGTTTTACAGGTAGAAGCAGTGAGAGCCCAGCACCAGCCGCTAACCTGGACCCTAACAGTGGCGGGTTTATGAGACCAAACTCCATGAAATCCTGGAAGGTTGAACATGACAGACAAGTAGCCGAGGAAGAAAAGAAGAAACAGGATAAAGATAAGAAGGGGGGTAGAAAGAGCGCACGGTCACGATCCTCATCTCCCAAGAAGGTAAATACATTGTTTGTTTGTTTATTAAGCCATTTTAACCTCTGACCTCAATTTTAAAGGGCCAGTTAGTATTATGATCTATTCCTCAGGAGAAGTATTGTAATGTATGCATTGTGTTTCGTCAAGTAATCCACACTCACTCACTCTAACATAAAAATTAAAAAATCATTATTTTCTTTTGGGGGGGGGGAGCTATTTATGCAGTAGATATAGTAAATTATGTAAGTATAATTGATATTCTTTGAATGCTTAAACATGGACCAACAGAAAAACAAAATACTGTAAATATGAAAATTGTTAATATTAGTTGAAGGTGAAAGCAAACAGTAGGTATCCTTGTAGATATTTAGTTTACAATGCCAATGCAATATCAAGTAAAAATGAAATCATATTAAGTTAGTATTTCACAGTCAGTGGCAAATTCGTAAAATATATTTATAGTTCTACACAGTTTGAAAAACCCAGGCTTACATGGTAAAAAAGCTGTGACATGATGCTGGATAAACACCCAATCCAATTGAATTTAACCTACCCACATGGAGGATGAAATCACCCTTCTTCCAGGATTTAGGCAAAATCACTTTTAAAATTCCATCACCTATATAAAGTTGATGGTAGCTCAAACTTGCTATAAAAAAAATTAAAAAAAGGACTTTTAGCTACTTTGGTTTTTATCCTTTTTGGGGTTTAGCTGTTTCTTTCTTTGTTTTGTTTGGTTCCAATAATAATTAAGATAATTACTATATGTTGCTGATCAAGAGATAATTTGTTTTCCAAATGTAGGAGGATAAAGAAGACAAAGGTAAAGACAAGAAAGATGAAGGCAAGAAAAGAGGTGCTTCTGGAAGAGGCAGTAGAAAAGGTGATAAGGAGAAGAAAGAACCAGCAGAGAACGAGATTAAGGATGACGCAGAGGTAGAGCAGCCTCCCGAGCCCGAGAGATACTATCCCGTATGTATTAAAAAAAAAAAAATTTATCATCAATGTGATCAGAAATTTGTTATGATTTGTAAACATAAATTCTGTCATTTTCTAAGTATATTACACCAAACAGCACTTTGCGAGTACATGTACAAGTAGCAAAACAGATAGGGTAAAAGGAAAGAGAATCGGAAAAAAGCCTAATTGATTAAATCAGGACATAAGGAAGAGGCGTGCCACAGCACCACAAAAGTAACTTTATGTTTTCTTGATCTGCAAGTTCTAACATAGTTGAACCTTTCAATACTAATTATGAATTTGAATTTAAAGGAAAACTCATCAATAATTTGATTTTTTGTATCCAACTAAATAGTGGGATGTTTCATATCAAATGGTTTGACAAAATTTCTTCTTCCCCCAAAACTGGACATTTTGCTGGTAATGAAGTGATGCTTGTCAGTTTAACAGTAATATCTATCTGTCCCAAGTCTTACTAACGTCAGTTCCTGGTACATTGTTGTGTGTCCTCGGTTCAATTTTGATGTTTGCCATGAACAGTATCTGACTTTTCTGTAGTGTTGAGCATTCTTCACGACAGTAAATATTCAACAAGATAACAACATTGTAGGCAGATTGTAGGATTATTGTAGGCAGATGTGTGTGTTAATTCAGTGACAGATGTTACACAGCAAAAACTACCAGCTACCTTTAACGCTGCTTTGATATTTTCAGGACCCCCAAGCTTTCCTATTCATATCTACTATTAGAAGTGCTCTCATGTGCCCCCACCCACTCCCCCAACCCCAAAGATAGGAACAAACATCCTGTATTTCGTATAATTTATCAGTGTACAAATTTCTGGTGGTTTGCCCATTACATAACCAGTTAAAGGCAATAGTATGATCTTTAAACATATTTCTGAGATTTTGAACAGTACAAGTTATATGGCATGATTCATTTTGAAATTGTGTTAAATAATGATTATTTATGATATGGTTTTGTTTCCCACAGTTTGTCGGCTATGATGTTGGAAACAACATGATCCATGCCAACGGAACACTGACCAGTATGTTTCCCACAGAGGGAGGTCTTGTTTGTTGTGAGAAAACAGAATTTATCAACGGTAAATATCTTCTGCGGTGATTCGTTAGTCTTGTTTAAAGGAGCTGGCTGTGTATGCAAACTGGATCAGTTAGCAACAGTAATCGTTTGTCTCTAATCCTTACAAATAGCAATTTCTTTGATAGAACATTTGCTTTATGCAAGCAAAGCAAGTTATTGTGATTCTATGTTAGTATGCCAGTATATTTGGCATCATTTGAAACTGCAGGATAGAATATTAGGAGAGTTATGGATCTGGGGATGGGGGTGGGGAGGTGTTGCAGTCCTTTGAATTCATGCTATGAGTTGACTTAATTCCTGCTTTAGTTCATTAACAATTCAAGTATTACTATCCTCAAAAATATATTAAAAAAATTTGCCTTCAAGAGGAAAGAATAATTAGTTAAAGAAAATACTGTAAGTATAACAAGTGGTAACTGAAGCTTTGTGTTTTCTTGACCAATAGGTGACCTCTTCGTCAAGACAACAGTCTTGAAAGACGGCCATGCCCTGACCGTCCATATACTCGATCCCAAAGACCCAGTTGAGGATGAAGAAAATAGGGACGAACCTTCACCAAATGACCAAGAAGTTGATGCAACAGGGAGCGCAGGTAACAGAAATTAAAAACAATTACTCAGTTAGGCATCCAGAGGCGTGGAGAGCCAGCTCGGGCCCTGGCAACGATTATGTCATGAAGAGTGACAAAATGGGGGATTTTGTCACTCTTCAATTTTTATAATTATACTATAAATGTTAAAATTGTGTTTTCTAATCTCATATTTTTCTGGGCCACCTGAAAGACCCTTGACCTGGGGGCTTTGGACTCTCCTGCCCAAGCCCTCTCATCAGGCCCGTTGTTACGTAGAGAGTTCTTTCAATATGTGACTGTTATATTCTATATTTTTATGTCATTTTAGGAGAGAAGCAGGTCATTCCTCCCACAGAAGAAGCTGTCCAGAAGCCACTGAGTAGGTTTGGGTCACTGACAGCTTCTCTGAATGATGGGATGCTCTCCCTTAGCAGTTATGGAAAATATGGAGCTAACCCGCAGGTCACAGGTGAACATTTCTTTCGAAATTGGACATTGGTTAGTGTAGAAACAAAATGGCATTACTGTTCGTCTAAGTTAGTGCTTCGATGATTAACAGGGATAATATGCTGCTGTATTGAACATGTGATTTCTTTGTACTTGAATAAAAAACAGGTACTTGTCGTGACTTTTACGCACCACTTGTAAGTAGAAAGTATATTTCTTTAAAAAAATTACGTAATCTCGGTTCGATTCCGGTTCGATCCCCGGTTCGATTCCCGCCGACAGCAATGTGTGTCGTCTGGCAAGGGTGTTGTTCAATAACAACTTCCCGACATGGACGTTAAATGGATGTGTGCCGAGAGATTGGCTTCGGTCAGCTTGCGAGTCTATAAGCCTCCATGGCTTCTTTCGCGAGTTCCTGCTTGCGGGAAGATCACATATACATACATACATACATACATACATACAATCTTTAACATTAATTTTACTTCAAGCAAATATATTCTGGATATGATAGCAGTTTAGTGCCCTTGGATATCAGTTGTTTCAGCTATCTCGTTTGCATTTTCCGTCTAATCCAACTTTCATTCTTATTATTTGAACTGCCTGATGAATATTTTAGTCTCTGATATACTAGCATTGGTCTTTTCCTAACAGCATATTCAGTGACCTATTTGGTGGATGTACCTCTTTTAGGCTGTGTGAAAACACTTTGATTGCAATTAGAATTAACAGCAATGCCAGTGGTATATATGTCATCATGTGTTTGGTGTAGTGAAGGATTCAGAATATTGGAGTGTTAACACTGGTAACACTCCAATGTTAACACATTGGAGTGTTAACAGTGTTAACACTCCAATGTGAACAGTGTTACCATTGGCTTTACTCTCAGAAAACTTCTTAAAATCTGAGTGTATGCGGTGTATTTACATCTTT
>KN883740.1:2409-12707 GCA_000934455.1 Apostichopus parvimensis
GCGGTGACTTTTTACGAAGTGTAATGATACGAACTGAACTTTCAAGGGAACAAACGTAACATAATATTTTTGCCGAAATAACATTTCGTATCTCGAAATGAACAACAGGAAGTTTATTGGATTAATTTTTATTTAAAAAAAAATGATAATTCTCGAGACCTGACCAATGAAAGCTGTAAGTCCGACACTCAGTAATCGATCGATAATAATAATAATAATTGTCAGTGCCAGTGGCGTAGGAAGGTACTTTTGAGTGGGGGGGCTGAAGACTGATGGCCGGCCTGGAGGAGGGGTCTTTTTTTGGATTTTTTTTGCATTTCCAGGTGGCCTCAGATGCAATTTGGTGCAATATAGCACACGTCAACACCATTTTGTAAATAATTTTGCATTTTCACCTGGCCTTAGATGCAATTTGGTGCTCCAAATGAGATTTTTTCTCATTTGGAAATGAAAAAGGGGTTTTCTGACTTGCGGAGCGGGGGGGCGGAATGATACTTCCGCCCCACCATATTTTTCACTGGGGGGGCTGGCGCCCCCCCCCCAGCCCCACCGGTTCCTACGCCCTTGGTCAGTGCCAAGCGTTATCTTAACTTGTTAGCGATACTAACACATGTTTACACTGAAACAGTAGTCTGATGTCATGTCAAGTGAAAGTTACAGATGGTCAGCCATACATGTGTTTTTGTGTCCTAAACAATGCTTACAATGTTTCACATATATCATGTTTTAAACACTTTTGACTAACCACAATTTAAATAGATCGTTTTTGCTATAAACAACTAACAGTAACACTATACGGCGATATTCTAAGTTAGGCCATACTACCTAGGCTTATATCACACAAACAATTAGCGGGGGAAAATGGCAAGTCAAGTTAACGCTTTGGCGAGTAGAATTTTAGACTCGGTCGCCAGTTGGCGAGTAGTTTTAAAAAAAAATCGAGGCCTGGTTCTCATGTATTTCAACTGTGCAGGAAGTGTTAAAAGGCTTCTTATACAAGGTAAAAGTTAAACAAGTGTCACGTGAACTAGGAAGATAATTGTGAAGAGTGCCAGACTGGCATTGATAGTATACACTCTTGGCAGGACCAGAGAAATTTTCTTTACAGAATAGTTCACGATTTAAGGAGAAAAAAAGAGACATTTTCAGTCTAACATGAATAATGAATAATTACATGTGTCACATAAGTGGATGCAAAATTCCTGGTGTCCCTCCCTTTTGTTGATATGCTTCACTGGGTGCATTGGAGTACCTGTGTCGCATATAAAAAGTTACTAAATTCCGGGTGTCTCGGCTCCTTATTGTTAGTATGTTTCCCCTAGATGTATCGGAATACCTGGGCTTACAAATTGTAAGAGCCGTTACGTCATAATTAGCTTCGTGTTTTATGCAAAGTTGATGTTAGGGTGGGGTACAGGAAAGTTAGTTAGTTGCATTCCATCTGGTAACCATATCACGTCGGAGAAAGACGTATTTTCTCCGTTATTGAGAACAGGAGTTAGCATCTTCATAAAAAGGCAATGAGGTCTTAAATTGTGATAATCTAATATTGTCACTGAGGACAATTTTGTGTACTTGTTATTGAGAACAAGCCGCTACGATATATTCTCGACGCCCGAGGTCGAGCAAAGTGCTTTATTCGTTGAATGTGACAAGCGAATTTTGCTGTAGTAAACCAGATTAAGGGCAGGCGACCCCTATCATCTGTGAGTATTCTAAGTATTAATGGAGAATGGTATATTCTAGGAAGGCATTGAATGAGGGAGTATCATCTTTTCGTAAATTTATATGTAAATAAACCGTATGGTTCAAAGTGCTTGAATTGAAACGAAAATCTTAAAATTGGTCGAATAACTAGTAGAAATGCGGAGACTAATACATGTAAAGAGAGTTAGTTTCATTTTGTCGCATAATTGGTTTATTATTGAGATTGGATGGAATTTATATTTAAGGAACGACGGCAGATCTTTATTTTATCGCGTAAAGAGTTTATGCTGAAAATTTATAAGATTATCTTTAGAAAGCGAAGGAAAGGATGTATCATGTTTAAGTTAATGTGTATTGTAATGAGTGAGGATTAAAATGTCCCTTATATTTTAAGATGATATCAGTCAGAGGACGATGCTTTTTGTTTTCGTAATTAAGGGTTGGTGTATAGTGAACAAAATAAGTTGATTTTCTTTTTAGACCATGAATTTGGGTGTAAGAAATTGACATTATCCGTGACGTCACTTGAAAGTCAATAAAAGAGGCGTGGTTTCGAAATTGGTGATATTAAAGATCGTAGGTAATAGTTACGATAAATCAATCGTAGTTTTGCTTCCGGAAATTGACCGTATGTTTAAAACAAATATGAGGAATGGTTTTATTCCTCGGTTTGTCTACAGGGTTTTATTTTTGGTGACTCCAAAGCTAACTGCCTGGGGTCTCGGGGGTATTCTTCCTTGCCGATAGATGTGGTCTGGTCCATTAACGATGTTCGATTGCTACCAATAATTACGTATGTCACTTTTAAGACGCCGGATACAGGTATCCTACCTTTGACGCGTGCCAAAATCTGAATATTTTTGACTCCGCCTATAGCAAATTCCTTGTGGGCGGTGACCTTTTGAAGTCTGTTATGAGGCGTATTATACAAGTGGGTGTGTCCTATACGGAGAGCAGTGTCAGTTAATAACGAAAATAACGAAGCTCCTCCTCGCCTTCTCCCGGAGTCCTCCTGGAGGGGACAGTTTGAAGTGTGTTTTTTTGTCCCCCGGACGATGGCCGCCTTATCTCTCCTGGCCAGGACGTCGAGCCGTCTGGGGACGTCCTCTCGTAAGAGGGCTAGGGACGTTTGGTACGTAAACTACATGTAACGTACACTTTTTTGTGTTATAGATCTTCCCGTCGTAGTTCAGCCCGCCAGGTGCTGCTGGCTCAGAATTCGGGCTCCAGGGGACGAGCCACGATTTTAACACCCCCCCCCCTCACTTATTCCCTACACGTACACGAGTAACCAGTGGCGCTTCGAACGGTTTCTCTGCTTCGGTGAAACGCCCTCCCGCTATTGGGATTGTCGGACATCGTCTCCTGCGCTCTTATTGGCGCCCGCCTTTCCGTATCGGACCTCTTCGGAGGCTCGTTCCAGTCGGACGTTAAGCAGGACATAGTGAGGAGAGATATACCTTCCGTTAAGCCAGCCAACCTCCTTCTCCCTTACCACCTCGCAGGAGAGCCGCAGAACCATCTACGAGCGATCGAGGCTCACGTTCGGCCTTTCCATGCCGCCGTCGGGCGCAATGCCAAGAACCTGACCCCTGCTTACACCAGCGAGGCCAGGGGAGGGGTCATCCCTTTCGCAAATGACTACTCGCCAAGCCCGAACCTCCTTGTGCCGGCCCTCTAGATGAGAGAGTCTCCGGGCGTTTGCCGGCGAGTGGAACAGGGTCACAATGGATCCAGGAAGGATACCGACTGGAATTCACTTCCCGCGGCCACCACCTCCGACTTCTTTCCGGGTCACACCTGAAAGGATTTTACTTCTTTTCTTTTTTTTGGGAATATACCATTTACGTCCCAGTCATCACAACCTTGTGGGCCCATGTGGGTTCTACTTGGAGAACGTGGGGTCAACTTGGGTGTGAGCTAACCATGGAGTACCATATTTGGGGCCGTGTGGGGTTTGAAATGAGTTATGAAGTGGGAAAATCACTGTGAGTATACCGTGTGATGTTCATCTTAGCCCCATGTGGGTCCTATGGTACTCCGAGTTGGAGGAGCATCGACAATGTATGGAAGGCATCAATAATTAAATGAGGGGCACAATACTTATGTGCTATGACTTGTAAAGCTTTTGTTCGCATGATGGTGGGAAAATTATGGGAGTGAGGTGGGAGAACACTAGTCTGAAAGTGGAGGGGCATGTCCCCTGGGTCAAGCCTGGCTACCGTACTGCTGAGGAGGGGTTCATGTTCAAATGGAGTCATATAGCCATCTTAGACAAATGCTCAGTGAATGGCAAAGACTGATATTAACTGCAAGTCGACTTGGTCATGTAATCATGTATGGTAATTTAATATTAATTATTAAAAGGTACCTCACAGTAATGCAACAACCAATATGCCATCATTGCTGTGTATAATTTGATGATGCAGGTGCTTGGAAAATAGGTCAACACACAAAACGATTTTGGATAAAACTTCTGAAATGTTATATTATCTGTATTTTTTCTTGGGGGGGGGGGGGTTGGCTGGTGTTTCAGAGCAGAATGCCTCCCCACTCCCTCATCCCACATAGCTATGCCAATGAATTAAATTATATCTGTGCTCGCCTTGCAGCTGGAGCTGTGACAAGTATTATACGAAGACAAGTATTCTAAAAAGCTGAGCAAACCATGAATATATTCCAAGTGTCAAACTGAAGTTTTAATGCAATGGAAAAATTCAATGCACGGTTTCACTGTAGCTGGAAGTACTAGAAAATCATTTCTCCTTTTTTCATATTTTAATTCGTTTCTTACTTGATTTGTAATTTTGGGTAACTTTTGGCCCAATGAAACCTCCCCAAACCTCTGTGTGCACTGTGTACTAGTCAGCAAGAAGTTTTAGCAAAAGAATTGAAATAACATAATTAATAATATAGCCTGAATAGCCTATATTCACTTTTGTGAAGATGAAAGGTGACATTACTATACATTTTTCTTTCTATACTCTTTGTCCTGGGTCTAGTCCGGTCACACAAGTTTGTTTGTATGGCAACTTGCACTAAATAGAAATAAATCGGCACGATATACTGTACAATACTACATTCATAGTAAGCTCACTATGCATATTTTAGCTTTCTTAGAACTTTGCTTAAGACTCATTCAGGATGAAAAAGGATTAACATAGCTTAATTTTTTATGAGACAATCTCATTAAATCCACCCCATTGACTGCATCTGGCTAAAATCATCTATCTACTACAATTACAGCTGAAGGTATTTGTTTTTGTTCCAATAATGATATTCTGGAAGCTTAGATATTAATGAATGCTCAAAGCATAGACAGCACACTATTTTCTGTGTTTGTTGAAAAGGTCTATGCATTTTTCAGACATGTTTGCTTGATGGATGTTGCTCGATCATGTACAGTTATACCCTGTAAACCATGTGATATAAAATGTGATCAGAGGTGGCTTCTATCACACACTAGTCTATATTTTACTCTGGTCAGCGTGCAGGGTAATACAAATATACACCCGATACACATAGAGAACACAGTTACTACTGTAAATCTTAAAGTTTTGTACCACAGTTAAAACTGGATCGTGCTGTAAATCGGTAGCATGTGCTATTAGGATTACAGTAAGAACTGAGGATAAGTTGTTCGGGATTTGTTGAAATTACAAATATCCGCAGTTCTTACTGTAAACCTAATAGCACATGCTACCGATTTATCAGATTTGTCAGGACAATCCAGTATTTACTGTGGTACAAAACTTTGTAGTTACTGTAATCTCTGTGGGAATCGGCTGAAATATACCATGACTGAAATATTCGAAGATATCATTTATATCCTCTTACTTGCGGTGGATGAGTGGTTCAAATCCTTGAACCGTCAATACTCCTATGACCAGTACTTTATGTAGCTGACAGAGTCTGATTCCCCACCGGATCAATGATCAGAGGGTTTTCTCATGGTTTTCTATGTGAGCTGACCTTCCAAGGGAAATTATTCCACCTTTTCCTAAAGTTGTTGACTGTTAGTTCCTACCTGACATGAAGTTGTTATTTAAAAGCCTTACACATCTTACGCATACCTGTTGATCAGCATCATATAATAATGGCCGTTCAAAGTGATTGTGTCATCGCAGATTGTTTCGCTGTGTATTGTTGCCATATTTGATAAGAAATATGCAATGTGTCATAGATAAAACAAGTGAACAGACATTCAAGCTCTTATCGTGTTAAAGTGCATGAGGTGGAACGTTTGTCTAGCGACAATGTCAAAAAAGTCAAAACATGTCAAAAAAGTGAGCAATTCCAATTTCTTGTCATATTTCATGTAAGGTCAATTTGGTGAAAAGACTGGACAATTAAGGTTGCATCTGTTCTTGCTTGGACTTTTCAAATGAAGGACACACAAAAATGAATGTATAATGCCTATATTTCTCTTCCTTCTGTTCCCTGTAAATAATAAAACATAATGGCATAATCTTATATAATACTGGTTTTATTATACGTGTGGGCAAAACTTTGTGACCTTAATAGGAACATTCGCCACACTCTGACCTGCTATTCGAGGTTAACATAACAAGTATATATTTCGCGACGTTTTGCGAAGGTTCCCGACGCAAATTCACACTTCAACATTTTGCGACACTTTTATTTCAAAGAAATACCAGATATTTACGACAAAATGTGTGGTTTATCACACCTCATACTACCAAGATATTATATCGATCAGTTCACAATTAAACAATAACAAAAGTGTCGGGGAATCCCGACGTTTTTGGTTTAACTCTAATTCTACTCAGAACAGGATTAAAACAGCATTTCTCTTTCATGTTCTAAACACCGTTGAAAAGCATCGGATAATCCGACGGTACAAAGAATTTACATTCCATGCAAACAACATTTGCAATAGTTCTGGTCATACAGTAGTAGTGTTGTGTCGATATCGCTAATTTCGGTTTTCGCATATACCCAATACTCCAATCCCGATACAGACAAGCAATGCTAACAACTAAGCATAGCTATAATTAGCAAGTGTTTTGTGTTATAAAAGATACGAAGTTTTTGGAATGATTCAGTAAGGGCTTTCCACGTGTTATAATTTTGTTCTCAGACGAGCCCTCAGAAGCACTGTGGAAGTTAGTCTGATAAGCTGCAACTGTAGACTAGTTGTAAACATAGTTTTATCAAATGCTGTCCAGCGTCAAATAAGTTGCTTCCTACATTGTGATATTTCTTATAGTACAATGAATTTCATTGTGAGACTCTCATTATATATTAAGTGCTTCTGACAAATAGAATTCTTACATTCTTACCCCATATATAGTACAATTGGTGAGTACTTTATCTAAAATATGAAATTAAAACTGCAATTCGGTTATCTGGTTATACCGTTCATGAATTTTATATCATGCTTAAATATACCGATTTGGTCTGAGTGGAATATCAATTCATAAATATGTTGCAATCCGTCACCTGTAACCGAACGTTTTATAGATGCATCTGACAACATCAACGATAGTAGCATTAGCTATGTTAATATTCCACTTTTAATAAAGCAGTAAATGACATGATGGTAAAAAAATAATGTACAAACTTAGCACCATCAAAAACGATTACTGCATGGGATACTGAATGGTTTATGTAAAATATCACTCAACTTCAACTAGCGCAAGGTATTGAGGTTTAACCTAGTAATGTAAAATTTTCATATTGTGTACCACCATCTGCCATCAGATTATTTATTTAAATTACAATAATTTCAAACACGTAGAATTGAATAAATTCAAAATTGTACCTTTCCGATGCAAACTTGATTCCACATCAACCAATATGGAGACAGTTTCAAGTCGACAAATATATTAACCATGTTTAAGCTTCCAACACTTCTTGTGCTTTAAAGGAATCAACAGGGACGTTTGGATTGACAATGTCGTGTTTTTTTAACTACACTAAACCTTCCCAACATCAACACCTTATTTACTACGTTCTTACACAGCGGCTCATAGCCAATCGCAATTGCACTTTAATTTTGTGCAAATACCTGTTTTTAAACCTGAATGTTAATGTTTAGGATGTGTTCATTGGTATTAAAAGGAACTTCTCTTAGTTTCAGAGTGCAGTGTTTTGAGGGAGCTTTATAATAATTGATATTAGTCTTGTCTGTAGTTGACAAATTGTTATTTCTTTGAACATTTTTCATCGTTTGTTTACCTCATTCTAAGTTACGTGAGAACTTTTATGATAATCTTGATATGCCCAGAACAATGGAACAATAGAACAATGGAGATTACCAAAAATAAAGAAACTTACCTTCACTTATGTAAGCTTTCAGAATATCCTTTGATGAGAGTTATTAGACACTGGGTAAATGTGATTTTTCTCTTCAATGTCGTTGATCCACGGACATGAGAAGATCCCGGTATTGTAAGATATAACGAGAAAGTGTTTGTGAAATACCAAGTTTATAACAATCCAACTGACGTTGACGAATTCAAACGGAACATAAAAGTCATGTCATCCGTGCTCAATAGTGTCTTTAATATTGAATATTCACTACCACAATATCTCAACTACTCGCATCGGCTAATGAAGACATTCTGCTGAATTTCCATGGTCAGTTTTTGTGTAAATGACATCTAACAGTGTCTCAAATACTGTTAAACTAACATATCCCAAAGAAAATAAAATCGTTTGTCAACGTGTACACAACTAGATATTTAGGCAAAGGAAGGCAAAAGCGAACACAAATGATCGTTAACAAGTAGGCTCACAGAGTGTCCAAAGATTTCCAAACTTGAAAAAACTATTTATAAATAGCTTGAATAGCAGCCGATGGCAAAAATATTGGTTTTCAGAAATAAAACATTGAATTTGTATTTGGAAACCTCTACCCGTCATAGTCATTTGAACTTCCTCTTTTAGTTCATACCATTAGTTTTTACTTTAAAGAACCGCACAAATACAACCCAGAATACAACCCAGCTAACCACGATTGAATCCTTTAGTGCGTGCAGTCTGTCTTTGTCAATGATGTGTGAAGGTTGCAAACAATAATGTTATTTAGGTGTTATTTCTAAATCGGTTAGTTAAACAAAGCAGCACTGGCATTCATCGCCCAAGGTAACGGAGACAATCACATAGAAATTTTTTATGATTATTTATTCAGTTGTGGAGATCTGGTAGATTGTACTTTGTCTGAAACGGTTCCAAACTTGAACGTTATACACAGCAAACTATTACACGTATCAATTGCAAATCGCAAGTAAACATATAGGCCCAGTATACACGTTGTGCTTCATTTTAAGTCCAATATGAATAATGAATAATTACATTGCTTAGGGAAACATTAAAGACCGTAACAACAACGTCCCCAACTTCTTGAACGTATTTCTACATCTACTTAATTTATGGTTTGTTCACTGGTCAGTTCAATCACATACGGGTAATTGACAGTAAACTCTACTAGAGATATTCTTCACTGTGAATTATAGAATTGTTTTTTGTATATTGTTTAATGAGGTTAACATCATTATGTCATGTCAATATCATTCCCACTGTTAGTGGAAGGTTGTGCTGAAAAAATACTCTCATTTGTGTTGTTGAAAGTAGCGTTGTCCACATATAGCAGTGACCCTATATATACATCACCTGTGAATTTCAACGCCACCCTCTTCCCTGACAGGACCAACATCACTAGTCGGGCAAGCCATTCCGCACGTTGCTGCCAACTGGCGCACATATTATACACAACAAGGCTCACACAAACACACCTGTTAAAACCTCCATTTCAGAACCAGAATAATACATGTCAATATTCATATACATACCTCTTGTGGTAATATAATGGATGAATTGCATCTGGTATATATAGATTTATACTGTCAGTTATATGACAACTGCCATGTCTATTGTGGCAATAAGATGCCGTAGTTCTGTGTCACTAAATTATTATGAACTCAAAATTATGTCATTTAATAAGGTGTTTTAAGTGGATTGTCAGTCGTCTGTGCCAATAGCCTGTTATATCATGCGTCACCCAGGGTAATCCCCGTGCTATAAAATAAGTAATATACATCATATGAATCTACGAGTGGCTGCGTCCTTCGACTTCTATGATATAGTGTTAAATATATAGATGTAGAAGTAAAAACTTTAAGGATGCAATGAATAGGCCAAGTAATGCTATTGTAGCGTTGCCGCTTAAATTGTAGAAAGTTAAACGGAACTTTCCACCGTAAATTAAGGAAACTTTCACGGAAAAGTTGACTGTTCAAAGAATAACATTGTAGCTCCAAAATAAGTCTCGAAACACAGCTATTAGAATTGGCTTCTATTTATTAATGCAAGACACTGACTTAAAAGGCTAAATAACAACAAGGTAAACAGGAACTGACTGAATAATTACTAACAGCTGACAACTAACAACTAAACAACTGACCGAGTGACACAGACTAAATATGATAACTAGAGTAACTGCTAGAGTAGCAAACTAAATGGTAGCTGACAACCTACAACTGGCATCTAAACAACTGGCATCTAAACAACTGGCATCGAAACAACTGGCATCTAAACAACTGGCATCTAGCTACTGACTACATCCC
>KN883740.1:13396-25570 GCA_000934455.1 Apostichopus parvimensis
ACGATACTATCACCATGTTTGTTGCACTATGAATGCGCTTGACAAGCAACGTGCCTTCTGATGCTATATCGGTTATTAACCAAATAGGTGTCAGAACTGTGAAAAGGATTTTAGCTACATTTTTAAAGAAATTGGTGATGTCCTAGCTAACGGGATACTGAAAATATATGGTTAACACTTAAAAAGAAGTTATTGTCTGTAGAAATGTGGTAAAAACAGGAGAAAGACAGCTTTTACTAACTGATATTGTTGACTGAACACGATGATTTATCAGTTCCATTTGTTTAGTATTCTGTATTATAGATTGCTTCGCCGTCTGACCTGAAATATCATTGTAGGTATGTACATGTAACTATAGGCGTGGAGAGTGCTTATTCAAGTATCCCATCAGCAATTAAATTGTCATATGAATATTCCCATGCATGTAGCTTCTTCTGTTAATAATACTTGAGTTAAGGGGGGGGGGGGGCATTAATATAATGTGAAGGTACAATATTTTAGGTCAAAGCATGAAACAATTATAAGTTTTTACATGAGGTTGTAACTTACATCGGCAACTCCTTACCTTCTGGATAAATTACTTATGCATTTTCCCGCACCATCGGCGCTCAACTCACCAAAAAACTACTACCAACTATACCGTAGCCTGCCAAGGGCAGCCGGTCTATCCAGCTCTGTCTAGCCAGATCCGGTGCCTTGGTCTGGTCATTCTTGTCCTGTGACTTGCATTGTTAAGTTGCAAGTCTACATCGAAGGTTTTGATGCTTGTTTCGCATCCACTCAGCTCACTTGAAGCCTTTTTATCTCCCGTTTTGGTGAGTTCGCTCCTGTTTAGTTCTTTTGGGACCCCTTTTTCCACCCCGGGTACGTCGAGGAAGGTTTTTTCCTTCCTTTCGTGTTCGGCCGTAGCGTAGCTAGCTTCGACGAGTTCCCTCCAAGGATGTTTTGTGTGGGGGTTTGTCAGCCTTACCTCGGGTACGAGGTGTGCTTTGGTTGGCTCCTGCTAGGGGATAGGTGGGCTCTTCGAGCCTCTTTGGGGCCTCCGCGGAACTTTAGCGGTTCCGTTCCGGCCCTTTTTAGGCCTCGGGTCTGGCTTGTTGTTTTCCTAGGCTCCCTCGTCGGACCCTTCGGGCCGCGGTTTTTGCTACATATTATGTATAGGCTCGGGTTCATATGTACTGGTACATGGGTGCATTAGCCTTTAGCTGTTTGTTAGCACGGTAGTACTGTGTTTTGGCACTGAGGCTCTGGGTCACGTGACCAAAGTTCGCGCGCTCCAGAGCTCTGTCCATGTGCTTTGGTCACGTAGCTCCTTTTTTACTACGGAAGCCTTGGGGAATCTTCGGATTCCCCCGAAGATTCCCCCTTTTCTCATTGTTTTCGTTACACATATATAGGGAAGGTACCGATGAAAAATTTGTTTTCTCATTCGGCCTCTGGGCCTGCTTCTGTTTCTATTCACAGACACAGTATCGAAGGGCCACGCTCTTCTACGGTGAAGCTGGGAGGCTTTCTTTCTACCGACTTCGGAGGTCGTGACTCCAACGTTTGGGCCCGTCTCTTCCTCTTCCTTGGACCTTTCGGGTTTCGGTTTAGTTCAGAAGTTACCCTAGGGTGGCCCTCAAGCTAGGCAGTCTCTGGAGTCTCTTGGCTTCTACCCTCGGTCTAGGAAGGGGACCCGAGTTTAGTCCGTCGGCAGTTTTATCGGTGGTTTTTGGCCCATAACTTCTGAAGGGATGCTCGTAGGAGTATGGTTGTTGAATTATTCGTTCTGGACTGCTGCACCCACTCAGGTAGTGGTCTCCGAGGTAGGGAGGCTCCTCCGCTGAGAGTCCTTGTTTTTGGACGTTTTCCACACGTTATTAAAGTAATTTGACACTGACCGTTTTCTAATAACGTGTGTTATTTTTGTTCTTTCAGATCGTGGTGTCCACACAGGTGTTCTAATTGCCCACTGGAATGTATGGATTCGATAGTTCTTCGCCTCCTCCACCTCCTCCCCAGCCTCTACCGGTAGCACCCTCGCTGATGCTAGCGACGGGAGCGTCTAGTAGAGAGACTCCGACGACGACGACGACCACGCTGGCTGACCCGTCGCGGGGTTCCCCCGTGTCGATGGTAGCCCAGGCGGGCTTGATATCACGGAGGCCCCTCTTTGGGCCCATGTCCTTCTTCACAAGGGGCTGTGTTAGTGCAGGGCTCTAGGCCCCACTAGACCGGACCGGCTTGGGAGGAAACCAATGGATCCACCGTCAGCCTTTGCCGTTACTGGGGCCGTAACACTTCGACGCCCTGTGGGGTGGAAACCCGCTCGCTACCAGAGGCCCGTATCCTTCCAGACACCTACCGAATCTAGGGTTCGGTGCCCCGCTAGAAGGAAGAAGACGACCAGAAAACGGAAGCGCGCGTCCTCCTCTTCTGAGTCCTCTTTTAACGAACGGGAGTTCCGTCATAGACGGAAACGCTCCTCCCGTCACCACTCTACGTTGCGGCCGGAGGACCCCTCGGTGGTTTCTCTTCTCATGGCCTTGAAAGAGTCGGCCGATTCCCTTCGTCAGGGCCATCAGGTGGACTCTGCTCGTTTGCAGTTAGTATCACGTCCGCCGCTCGAATCGACTCCGCCCTATTGGGGCCTTACTAGTGATCCCGTTGCTCCTCCGGTTCGAAAGACGGAATTTGAGATCCATCCGTCAGGCGCCGGGGGATGAGACACATTCTAAGCCTCCCCTTCCCTACACGTAGACGTTTGGGATCGGTTTACCCGCTTTCTGATGGAGCCTGGTCTGCGTATCCACGTGACCTCGACAGTCTGATACGAGTGAGCCAACACCAATACGACACTCTTATTCGCTCCCCTCCGGTTCCCCAGGAGGCGATGAATCACCTGGTTCTACAGGGATAAGCTCGCATTTCTAATCCGAGGGAGGGCGCTGCTCCGGCTTCTTTTAGAGCCCTCATTGGATTGGCACACCAATCCGAGGAGGACCTCGGGAGCTTCGATCGTGCGGCCCGGTTTGGCCTTAAGATTTCGGCACTTCAGCTCCTTATCGCGTATTGACTCTTGCGAGCACCCACACCCCGAGATCTCTCTATGGTCCAGCTTGTGCGCTGTTCGACTGATCAGTTTTCTCGTGTGGCGCTTCGTTCGGTTTCTCTTCGTCGGCGTAACGTCATCCCGCTGTTGGAATTATCGGACATTGCCTCCGGTGCTCTTATGGACGCCCCCCTTTCCGGATCGGACCTCTTCGGAGGCTCGATCAACAGGTCGTCGAGCAGGACGTAGTGAGGAGGGATAACCTCCGTAAGACCACGGACACTTCTCCTCCCTTGCCTTACTTTCCGCGAAAACCTGCTTCTAGCGGTCGGGGCCCTCGTTTGGCCTTTTCTAACCGCCGTAGGGGCGCTCGTCGCCCACGACCAAGTGATACACCGCTGGGCTCGGCTCAGTCTGGTGGACGTAATGCAAAAACCCAACCCCTCCTAGTACCGGCAGAGGTCGGGGGAGGGGTAATCTCTTTTGCAAATGACTGCTCGCCGGGCCCCCGTTGTGCCGGCCCCCTTGGTAGGGGAGGATCTGGACGTTTGCCGGCGAATGGAACAGGGTCACAAGGGACCGATGGATTCTTTCAACGATCCAGGAGGGATACCGTCTGGAGTTCACCTCCCGACCACCGCCTCTGGCTCCTTTCCGGGTCACTCCGATTCCTTCAGATCCGACCAGAGCCAAGGCCCTGCACGACAAGGTTCATGTCCTCCTTCGGAAAGACGCCAGTGTCCCTATGTCGAGCGAGACGCTACCCCTATTCTCAGCGACCTTCTTCCTCACTCCAAAGAAGGACGGCCGTTGGAGACCCATTCTCAATCTACGGCCGCTGAACCACTTCATCCGCCCCCGCGGTTT
This sequence comes from Apostichopus parvimensis, assembly GCA_000934455.1. Taxonomy (NCBI): domain Eukaryota; kingdom Metazoa; phylum Echinodermata; class Holothuroidea; order Aspidochirotida; family Stichopodidae; genus Apostichopus; species Apostichopus parvimensis. The sequence continues at coordinate 17,298 of KN883740.1, forward strand.
CGGATGGAGAGGCTCCCCTTGAATCTGAACAGGTAATCTCCCGTCTGCGGGCCTGTTCAGTCGATCTTCAGGACGCTTATCTTCTTGTCCAAATCTTCGTGGATCACAGCCCCTTCTTGATCTTCCGTATTTACTTCACTCCTCTCTTACCTGTTTCCTACAACACTAACGCAAATTTCCTAGTCTACCTAGACGCCACTGGTATAATTTTAGCACTGCGCCCCCGGTGACCTCTCCCACAGGTCACCGCGCACTCTCTCTTCCTTCCGAATTTACCATTCCGAAGGAAAACGCGTGTTTTTACGAGCTTTGTTTTCACTTACGCCAAAGTGAGTTTTCTTGCTGGAATTCTGCTACTTACGACCGACGAAGGTTCTTATCAGAGTTTACAACAGGATTCTTCAAGTTTCTGCTAAATATTTTTTTGTTTTCGGCAGTTTTTCTGCCTCTTGAAGCAATTAGGATCTCGCCTCGTTTTCGCATTAGGTACCTCACACGTGTATTAGTTGTGCGAGACACTGTACACTTCACTTACGTGTTGTACCGTTAAGACCTGTTCACGTAATTTTTTCAGATTACTACTTGTTTAGGTTCTCTCTCCCCTGTTCCCATTAGCCTTGGGGTTCCACGGGAAGTTTTTTGGGGCTTTTACGGCCACCCGGGAGCTCCTCCTGTGGAGTTCAGGCCTTCACGTACATGCTTAGTTCTGTTGTTTCAGAGTTTCCTGTGTAGGCCGTGTTGTTTCGAGCCGCGGATTTTCGCGGATTTTCTGTTACTTTCTCCCGACTTATTCTCTTCCCTTAGGAATCAGGATGTCTAAGGACGGGAGAGTCACCATAAAGTGTGCAACGTGCTCGCTATTTCGCCCCGGGCGCGCCTGGGACCAGCACGCACTTTGTCCGCAGTGCAGGTCCTGCACTCGTCGGGAACCATGTTCCATATGCGTAACTTTTACGCAGGCTTATTGGAAAGAGACAGAAGCCTGGCTGGAAGCTAAACGTCAACGACTTCAGCTCCAACTGGACAACCTTCCATCCACGTCGCCGAATCCGGCGCCAGACCAGGCTGCTCCGCAGACAAACCTCCGGATGACACAACGCGAACCCCGCGGACAACCGACCCGGAGACAGCTTCGAGAACGGGGAATTGCTCGAACCCTAAGGCTAATGTCAAGTCTAAGATCTATAACAGAGCCAAAGGGAAGGCACCGAAATCCAGTTCGGTTGCTAAGGGTAGGGCCGCTCCCACTGCGGGAGCCTCTGTTGTGCCCTCCGACCCTCAAGACCAGACACACGCCGGACTCGGACACAGGCTGTAGGAGAAACCCCCGACCGCTACATGCGGAAAAGAAACGTTGAAGGTCTGCGGAGGCACCGCCCCCACCAACAGGACCTCCCTTCGCCGATTGTGCGTGGCTGCTCTCGCAGCTCACATCGGTACTATAGCCGCTGGTCCAACACCTGACCCCTGCGACGGCACAGTCGGTCCCAAAACGGGTGGGATCAAACGCCGACATCCCGCCGGCAACACGGGAATACCCCGTCCAATTAGGCACCGTGCCTCCACTGGTCCCGAGGAACCACTCCTATATCGTTCCGGACCCGGAGACCGCCTCGAAGTATTCGAGGGCGATCGGTTCCCCGAAACGGAATCGGAAGAGGAGGTGGAACCGCGGGGTACCACCCTGCCACCCGACCTCATCCCTAAAGTAATCGTCAAAACTGCGTTCACTAACGAAACGCCAGAGGACGATTCCACCTTCATCCCTGTGGACCCACTCTGTTTCGAGCGAGTGGAGGTCCTACATAAACAACGGAGGTAGACAGCCTTCCCTGCAAAGCAGGATAGAGCACTCCGTGTGCCGGAGGAGACTTGGAAGAATCTCTTCCGCCCTCCTTCGATCCCTAGGGACGCGACGGACCGCCTTCAGGCGGAACAAGGTTTGACGGGTGGGAACTTCAAAGACCCACACCGTAAACGACTCAAAACTACACTTTTCGAGCTCGACCAGTCATCCCGAGTTGGGATGAAATTCGCGTCAACCTTCCTTCTGGCAGTGGAAGTCCTCATGTGACATCACCAGCAGATGCCAGAAGACCCGGACCAAATCGCAGACCGCGAAGCTGCACAGATACTGTGGCTTCTGGGTCCGTTAGCCAGACTGGTCTAGGACCAGTTCGCGAGAATCGAGATCCGCTCGGTCGAATCCCGCCGACGCAACGTACTGGCAGCAGTAAACTGGCCAGCGGGGGAAGCGAAAGAAAGACTGGCGACCCTCCCCATCCTGGGAGATGATCTTTGGCCAGTTCAGTGAAACGGTCAGACAAGAGCTAGACCGACGAGAGACACTGACAAAGTCGGGCTTCTCCCGCCCAGATACTCGCAGGGGTGATAGACAATCACGCCCTTACCGACGCCCAGATCAATCTAGACCCCAAGGGGTAGGGCGCAACAACCCGCTTACTGGAAGCGGGGTAGCGGCAACGCCGCCAAATCCTACAGGGGCGGGAGGCCAGACAGGTCACCGAGACGCTCTCCTCGGGGGCAGAGGTACGGCCGACTCTCGCGTAACGAGAGACCGCTACCGCGTTGGGACGACCAACCATCTAGGTCGTCGTTCGGGGCCCCAAGGCCCTAGGGGTGCCCACCCTACCACGGTTACAGCGTACCCGGCGGTAGGGGGAGGCTCCGTTTATACCAGAACGTCTGGAAAGAGATTGACCCAGGTCCGTGGGTCCTGGGGGTGATTACGAGGGGATACCCCATCGAGTTCTCTCGGACTCCCCCGGAGGGGGGAGGCGGAAAGGACACCCCAGTACCCACCGACCCGGGCTCGAAAGCGAGCTCCATGCCCTACGACAAAGAGGGCAATAGTGGAGGCGACGGAAGGGGAGGGACCACTCTTCCGCTCGTGCTTCTTCCTAACGCCCAAAATGGTCGGGTCATGGCGACCAATTCTCAACTTAAAACCGTTGAACAAGGGCTTCGTCCGGCCGACTCACTTCCGCATAGAGACACTCGCGATAGTTATACCGAACCTCGCGATGGGCATGTGGGCGGCATCCGTCGACCTCAACGACGCATACCTACACATTCCCGTCGAAATCGCGTCACAAAAATTCCTAGCGTTTTCTTACAAAGGAAGAAACTACAAGTTCGTGTCACTACCCTTCGGCCTCTCCACCTCACCGCGAGTCTTCACACGAATAGCGAAGAAGGTGGTCGCAGACCTACACCGAAGAGGAGTGACCCTATATGCTTACCTCGACGACTGGTTCGTCACGGGGAGGTCGCGCCAAAAGGCGCTTTTCAATCTAGGTCGCACAACCGAGCGCCTCGAACAACTCGGTTGGGTTATCAACAGGAAGAAGTAACAACTAATCCCGACCCAAACCATTCAGTTTCTGGGTGCGACTCTAGACTTTCACACTGGTTGGGTGAGACCGTGCTCAGAGCGGGTCACCAACACCCAACAAACAGTCCGCCGCCTACTCAACAGGCGGTCCTCCCCGGCCAGGCGTTGGATGAGAGCCCTTGGCCTCATGGCCAGCCTTGTGGACGTGGTACCATTCTGCCGCCTCAGAATGCGTCCTCTCCAGTTTCACCTACTTGAGCACTACGATCCGGAGCAGGACGTACTCGACACGCGAGTACCCTTGAACGGGTTCAACACGGCCCACCTTTCTTGGTGGCTCGCAAAGGAGAACTGGGTCCAGGGACGCCCCTTCCGAGAGCAAAAGTCCCTAATCTCAATCTCCTCAGACGCTTCCTTGCAGGGCTGGGGAGCGTGTCTGGACGACCTGACAATTTCAGGGGAGTAGGAACCGGCCTGGCGACAGGCCTACATCAACGCGCTCGAGATGGAGGCACTATCCAGAGCCCTCCACCACTTCGAGTGTCACCTTCGGGGCCATGCCGTCACGGCCTTCTGCGATAATACAACGGTAGTGGCCTACGTCAACAGGCAGGGGGGTACGACATCCCGATCACTGTGTGCCGCGACGTGGGACCTTCTGCTCTGGTGCCGAGGCAACGACATCTCTCTAAGAGCCTCGCACATTGCAGGGAGGGAGAACGTAACGGCAGACGCCCTGTCCAGGGGGGCCCAGATCCCAAAGGAGTGGTCCCTACAGGAAGTCACCTGCTGGAACTTGTTCCGCCTGTTCGCGACCCCGAACATCGACTTATTCGCTTCGGCGACCAACGCCAAGCTTCCAGTGTTTTGCACACGGACCTTCCACCCCAGAGCGTGAGCGTCGGACGCGTTCTCGATCAGCTGGAAGGGGATGGAGGCGTATACCTCCCCCCCCCCCCTCCTCTGCCTCATACACAAGGTGCTGCTCAAACTGAACCTATCCCGGACAAGACTACTACTAATCGCGCCCTACTGGCCGAGAAGACTTGGATTTCGCACTCCCTTTCGGGTGGGTTCTCCCACCCGACACGTGCCTCCCTGCTGCGGTTTCACGGTCACAGCTGTTTTGGGCAAATCCGGAAGGAAGAGAGAGTGCGCGGTGACCTGTGGGAGAGGGGCACCGGGGGCGCAGTGCTAAAATTATACCAGTGGCTTCTAGGTAGACTAGGAAATGTGCGTTAGTGTTGTAGGAGACAGGTAAGTATCGTCGTTCGTAAATACCCAAACCAGTGAGTTTTGGGGTTACAACGGGGCTTCTTACCGATTTAAGGCCCTTTATTTCGGCCTGTCCACGGCTCCACGGAGCTACACCAGATTGGTTCGCGCGTCAGAGGCCTTTTTGAGACGACTGGGTATCCAGATTTTTGTCTATCTAGACGATTGGTTGATTGTGGCGGAGTCACGGGAAGACCTTGTTTCCGACATCCGGAGGGTCTTGGACGTGACGTCATCATTAGGATGGTTGATCAACAAAGAAAAGATTTCGTTGGTCCCATCACAGCAAGTGACTAAACTGAGGGCGGACATAGATCTTTACCGGGCTTGGGCCTTCCAACCGGGAGAGGGTGCGGGCGGTTCGAAGAGGTATGTCCATCCTACGCCGCTCCCGCGCAGTACCTGCCCGTGCGTGGCTGGTCCTGTTGGGCTACCTGACGAGCTTGTTGGACCTGGTCCCTCATTGCCGCTTATACATGCGGCCTCTCCAGTTCCACCTACTCGCCTTTTTCCGCCCGTCGTCACGGGACCTAACAGTCCTGGTACCTCCGGCTCCGCACTTGGACCAGATCTTTCATTGGTGGTGTGACGGAGTCAACCTGTTCAAAGGCGTGACGTTTCCGACCGATTCCCCCTTTTTCACGCTCACGACAGACGCGAACCAACGGGGGTGTGGAACACATGCGCAAAACGTGTACCTGGCCCATGTGTGGTAAGAAGAGGTAATGGGGACCCACATAAACGTCGTGGAGCTGCTGCAGCACAGAGTGTGCGGACGCCTGGTGCTTGTCCGACGTGACAACACCTCGGCGGTTTCCTACATCAACCGCCAAGGCGGGACGAGATCCCTCTCGCTTTAGAGAGTGTCTTGGGCCTCTTTCAATGGTGCAGGATCCATCAGGTCTCGCTGAGTGCAGTTCACCTTCCGGGGTCTCGCAACTTAATCGCGGACGCCCTGTCACGACTGTCGGAGGCGCCTACAGAGTGGTCTCTCGACACGCGGGTCGTCTCTGCTGTCTTCGCGGTCTTCAGCGTCCCAAGGTAGACCTTCTTTCGTCCGCCCTCAATTTCCAGTTGGCCCGCTTTGTGGCTCGTGTCCCAAGCCCCGGGGCGTGGGGCGTGGGCTGTGGACGCGCTTGTCCTTGACTGTACTAATCTTCACGGGTACACTTTTTCCCGTTTGCTCTGGTGAGGAAGACGCTGGAGAAGGCTCGGGTGCCCGGCTGTCGTGTAATTCTGATCGCGCCTTTCTGGCCCTCTCAACTGTGGTTCCGCATGCTGTTGGGCCTTCTGTCAGAGATCCCGAGAATCCTTCCTGCCACTCCGTCTCTCCTGACTCTTCCGGGCAGGAACAAGGTCCACGATCACACATAGTCTCTTCACCTGGTTGCGTGGAAGTTATCTGGCGTTCCCTCCGAAAGGAGGGCCTTTTGAAGCAGGCTGCCTCGCTGGTGTCCCATGGCAGGAGACATTCCACCTTTTGCTTGTACGATTAGAGACTCCGAGTGTACCTGCAATGGTGTGCCGATCGCCAGGTTTCTCCGACTACGGCGGCTGTCGGGGATGTGGCAGACTTTCTAACCGCCATGTTTGAGGAGGGGAAGCAGGTCAATACCGTCAGGGCTATCGAACTGCTATTGGTGTGATACATGAGGGGTTTCCTGGGGGTGGTACGATTTCTTCCTTTCGATCACTGGACCTCCTGGTCAGTTGCATGGCTTTGAAGCAGCCACGGCTTAGGTCCCTGGCCCCATCGTGTGACATGAAGGTGGTTCTCGACCTCCTGGCTTCGCCTCCCTTTGAGCCAATGTCTTCTTGTCCTTTGTTGAAGTCATCTATGAAGACAGCCTTCCTTCTCGCGGCAGCAACGGGGTTCATGTACATCTTTCTTTGTAATTTCGCGCAAGCCTTACTCTCGCGCTTCCAAAGATTCGATCTCACGCTGGATCACCGAGATTATCGCGAGGTCAGTGCCGGGGGCTCCTTTGCCCCGTCCGCGGGTGCAAGATGTCTACGTCTCTGGCGCTCTACGAGGGCGTTCTGCTTGAGGAGATCCTACAGGCAGCTGTCTGGAAGTCACCTAACACCTTTATCTCCTCTTATTTACGGGACGTCCTGCGCCAGGAGGCACGTATGTCTTTTGCCTTTCTCGATGGTTTATCCGTAGGGTCTCTTCCGTCCGCTCGGATCCAGACCCCCGGTGCACGCCGTTGACTGTGTGGCAGGTGAACTGCGGTCGTTTGGGAGGTTCCAGTTGATCTGGCGTTGTTTCACGTCCGGTTCGTTTGGGTGAGTTTCCGGCGCCCACCACCAGTTTCGGTGGGAAGCTGCATAAGTAGTTTGTCCAGAAGGTAAGGAGTTCCCGATGTAAGTTATCCCCACTTGTTTAGTGGGGCTACTTACGAGGGAACGACTTACCTTCTAGATCCCACCCGTCCTCCCTACACGACGGGGTGTTTGGGTGGTCTTGAATGACCAGACCAAGGCACCGGATCTGGCCAGACAGACCTGACTAGACCGGCTGCCCTTGGCAGGTTACGGTGTAGTTGGTGGTAGTTTTTTTGTGAGTTGGGCGCCGATGGCGCGGAAATGCATAAGTAATTTGTCCAGAAGGTGGGTCGTTCCCTCGTCAGTAGCCCCACTAATCAAGTGGGGTTAATATATCCGAATTATTCATTTAGGGGATTAGTCAGTGGAGGATTTTGTTTTCAACTGGTGAGTGAACACACAGTGGGCTGGTAAAATAAGTTAATATATGCTTCACCGCATGCATTAGTGGCAACCTAAATGTGTGTTTGTCGTTTCCATAACTATAACCTTTTGGAACAATCCTTACAATATATTTGTACTTGAGCGTGTAGCAAGGTTACAGTGTACAAAAGACGCAATATAAGTTTATATACACTGCTTACACGTGATATGCACCACCTTGCCCTAAGCAGAAATATGCTGTTGTTGCAAGGTGATTTCGTACTTCCTTTATCTTTAGCAACACGATTTTGAGCGAACCCTTCTCCTTTGTCTTGGTTTCTTTCATTGTATCAGTCCTACGTATATGTCTATGAATTCCGATTATTGTTTAAAGCATGATACGGTTCAGTAGCCAGTCATAGTAACACGTTAACAGTTGTGACTACGGATTCAACAAAAAGGAGTTTACCCCTGTTCGACCTCGCAAGAGGTCCTTCGGATTCTTTGTTACTGATTACACATTTATACAGTTTGTTCGTTGCAAACGTTTAACGGGTAATGTTACACCTTACGTTGTCCCACGTACTTTGTATGCTACCACTCTTCTAAAGATCATTTTGAAAACTAAATCACAAAAGCAAGTAAAGTTAAGGGTTCAAGTTCATACATTGAATACGTTCAAAGCAGTTACAAATACTTTTTATTTACCGAAGATCAATTGAAAATGAAACATTTAAGAAACATTCTGATCGCGTTTTCTTCCGAGACGAGTGATCTGAGGCTTGGAGTATAGTAAAAAATTGGCACATCGCATCATACTCCCTAGTTCATGAAACACATTGCAACAAGTTAATTTCATGCAGCTTAAACAAGCCTTCGGGACATGCGATTCTCTTTTCCATTAATCTCGTTCGATCCATTATGCTGTTTTTCTTTGAACAACTGTTATTGG
>KN883740.1:26992-58325 GCA_000934455.1 Apostichopus parvimensis
ACACACAACATGATCTGATGGGACGTAACATAAGATATATATACCCCCCAAACACACACTTTTCAGGCCTCTAATGGAAATATAACCATCACGAAAATCACTCCACCTGTAAGAAGAAAAAGGCAAGTCGGAATGTTCAGTACTGGCAATATCGTCCGATGTCTCACGAAATACTGTTGATGTGACAGAGGCTCTTGATAACGGTCACTAGAATAAATGGAACTTATTTGACCATATTATGGATATTCGGGTATTGATAACAGCGACGAATGTGTTGTAGTATGACGTCATTCTTCTTCCCATGTGACGTCGTTTTCGATTGATCAGACTAGTTTCGCCCCCCCCCCCTCACCTCAGAAAAGCTTCCTACGTTCATGTGCATGACAAACATGTAAGGTTGCAATTTAATTGTTAATAACAGTCAGAAGCATTATTAGCATATCAATTGCGAACCCAATACAAAAGGTTTCACTTCAACAAATTCACAAATCATGCATTTAAGTTAATGGTTTACATGTGTCTTTCAGGGTGTTAATCAACTTCCATTCTTCATCTAAAAGAAATGGCATAACTGTGTGTTTTCAGTGTGACGTAACCTTTCCCGAAGACATCTTCATCTGTGCAACATTTGTTTACCTTGGACGGATGTAAGGATAGACTACCTTCTATAATGTAAGGAGAAACAAGCATCTATTTCTAATTTGCCAAGTTCTCTTTTGAATGACTGCAGCTATTCTTTTGGAAAGTTTTATTCCATTTTCAAATTCTTTAATGTGAGATAGTTTGGCTTGCCATTAGTTTCCCGTTACTCATTTACATATATAATAATACGAATACAACGAATTTCTTCACAGAATCCTTCACAGAATTTTACCAACAAACAAGCTGCTTGGTTTTTTAATGAGGAACACGGATTTTCCCGCATTGAACGTTGTGTTGTATTGAAGAGTATAGACGTTAGAGAATTTATTCTGGGCTCTATAGTTTACTGCGGATTCTGTTCTGAACGCAGAAAGTAGATTCTTCTTTAAAAAAAAATACAAAATTATTCTCTAAGGGAGATCTATTTTAGGGTTATGGGAATTCCACAATCACCCGTGCAATTTTCTTTTAATAACAAAGAAAGGATATAGTTTATGTTTGTAAACTCACAATTGAGGAATTGTTGCTTAACCTAGTTTGCTTTTCAAGCGGAGAGGTAGCATTTCTGTAAACAGGGAAAACCAAAGAAACAAGGTGTAACTTATCCAGAACTGTGTTGACCTTTATATTTCATTGAAGATTAAGTGGTTGATTTCGTTACGTTGATCATATTTGCAAAAATGCATGAAATTGAAATAAACTGGATAAAAACAAATGAAAATAAAACGCATTTCTCTTGTAATATCTTCCGTGGTTTGAATTCAATGAATTCAATGAATTCAATGAATCTGGGTCGAGTTCCCCCTCCTCACCCCAAGATAAGAAACGGCTGTATAAGGACCGCTACCATCAACCAAGGACTGGAAAGCTCAGTTGGTAAAAACGCCGGGGTTGTAATCCAGAGGTGACTGGTTCAAATCCCGTTCTAGATACAAACTTTTTTGCTCTTTATACTATTGTCAACAATTTCATAGTCAGTTTTTCGTTATTCATTTACTTAGTCAAATAGCTGGTAATTTTCTGCAGTTATTGTTATTATATACTGTAACGTTGTTGTAAACTTGTTCCATTGTCAACGAATAACATGCCTAGGTTGTTCTTCTTGATCTCAGAAATTAGTTTAATTACTATCTATTACATATTTATGTTATAAGTTAAAGAACTTAACTCCTTTCTATACGAGTTAAGCAGTTATATATGAAATCGTCAATAGAACCACAAATTTAGTCTTTTTGATGGATTATCGGTAATAATCCTGAAGAAAAGAAATACTTAGATATCAATACAAAATATAGGTTACTATCTTTACATCATAGATTCGACTAGTTCATTCTTTTGCACAGTGCCTGACATTAGTAATTAAGTTTAACTACCGCAATTAATATCATTTCATCATATATACGTCTTCTGTTCACTTGGCACTGAAGTTAGTTGTTATCGTGGGTGTAACAGGTGCGGTCAGGCCATACCGTTGTGATTGTTTAGGCTTACCCAGTGTAACACTGTTTCATTGTCTAAGGCTGCCATGGACAATATACACAAACAGGCAATTTGTTTTTATATCTCGTCACTTTTATTCGGTGGCGCCATTTATATAATGATGCAACTAAAAACGATCAAAAGAAGAGGGCATTGGCTATGAATAGTCAGCGGACTTTATAACAGAACACGCAGTTGGGACAAATCTCTCTGTACTGTACTTTCATGTCCTGCTTCAAAGCACTCGTACTGACAGTATAAGCAATATGAACATGTTTCTATCAGATAATATCAGTATGAGTGCTTTAAAGCATGATATGAGAGGACAGTGCGGAGTGGTATTAGCATTAGAATCAGATAAAGGTTAGGAACTGTTTGTACTGTCAGTATGAGTGCTTTAAAGCATGATATGAGAAGACAATATAGAGTGGTCTTAGCATGAGAATCAGATAAGATTGTATGAGTGCTTCGAAGCATGACATTGAGGACAGTGTGGAGTGGTATTAGCATTAGAAAATTAGCCAACTGGCTGACCCGACTCATATTCTCCCCACACCAAGCCTTTTACAACTTTCTATATATTCAGATTTGCAAAGTTCAGCAACAAACAATTTTGTGCGTCTCGCAATTATGGAATAAAGTACGGAGTGGCTGCACTCTTACTGTGTTGTAGGCCTTCCTCAATCTGTGATATCCCTAAACGAATGGACAGAGTGTTCTGTGCGCACAGTGTTCTGTGTGTAAATGAGTCATTGGCTCCACTCTACATGGAACGCCAAGGCTCCTTCACTATTGGTTATTAATCAGAACTGGCTGCCTGAGGATTTCAGGATGGATTTGTTCGTATCACAGTCCTCATTGTTATATTTTCTCCCTGAAAATACACGGTTTTCTTTAAATCTTACAACATTTTAGAACTTATTTGGTCTTTCTGTATCCTTAGCTAGAGATCGATTTCTGTTTCTTTCTTTCTTTTTTTAGCGGGGTGGGGTGGGGTGGGGGTGGGGGATTATGGGGAATGCCCCATCCCACTGTCTTATGATTACGGCCCTGTTGAACACATTTATCCCACACCGCACTTTAAGCATGACGCAATAACAATTAAAAGTATCACTTACAGAATAATACTCCATGTCCTAGGAGTAAAGAATACTATACTTCGTGGTAAGTTTCTGGGCATGGTATATTGCCCCTCCTTCACGTTGGCTCCAGAGGTTTAAAGGTCAAAAAACGGAAAACAACATTGTCATTACATTCATATCAAACTACTAAAGTGGTCAAAGCCCTCAAAGCCACTTCTTTCCATTATTTTACACAAGTTTGCACTGAATAATGTAATGTCATCATATATATATATATATATCCACGCAAATCCCAGTCTTGGAAAGAATTATTTACCCATGGTGATAACAATGGGGTGTCTTTACTATATTATATTCATAACATGCCATTCCATTCACGTTATACATATAATCAGCTTATCCAGAGATTCGTAACACCACCGAAGCCAATCTCTAAATGGAATTTGCACTTCAATATAGGTGAGCTTCATTGGAGAGATATTTTTCAGATTCCTTTCCAGTCACTTAGAGATACTAAGGTTCAAAACTTTCAGTTTCTCTTCATACATCGTATTCTAGGTACTAATTATTTACTTTGAATGAATAAGGAGGATAATCCACGGTGTACGTTCTGTGGTGAAAGAGATGAAACGTTAGTTTATTTATTTTGGGAGTGTAATATTACCTCCAACTTTATTTTAAATGTTGAGCAGAAAATATTAAATAGACAATTTGTTTTCTCTAATCAAGATATATGTTTTGGTTAATATCGTCTTCAAGTAAAACACCCTATAAATTTTCTTATCTTTCATATGAAGTATTATTTTTATCAGGAAAAAATGAACCGTGGTATTCCAGATACAAATGCATTCTTCAATCAGTTTAAATTCTTACTACAGGTGGAGAAATATCTTCATAAGTCGGAACTCGCTTTCCCATTTCTTACAATAACCTTTACGCAACATTTTGTAGTTGTTCTTCTCTTTTTGATGTTTAGGTTTTCGGAGTCACTATTTATTTGTCCTGATTCGGTTATACCTTGATTATCTGCTACGTGGGAATGTTTATAATATATTTCGAAATTCGTATTAATCTAATATACTTTGTTAATCGATCACTTTAATTTTCACAATTATGTTCGCTATTAAGAAATGGCTATTATTTATTTACGAAAATGGAAAAACAAAATTGTACATTGAATTCAAAGTTTGAATAAAAGATGGCAAAAAAACTTTCCGTTACTTGCAAGTGAAGTTTTCTTCTTGTCGCTACAAAATGCAGATAGTAATGAAACGTGATACCTTGTTATATTTTATCTGGACCTGAGATCGGTGAGTTCCATAACAACTCCCTGCTGAGATGTCCATCGCTGCTATGTACACTGTGTTGTGGGTATTGACCGTTGCTGCATGTATTGGCTGTACACTAGTGTCTAATTACCGACGGCAGCAAGCTGTGTGTGTATTTGGGTTCGATGGTGGTGTCTAACACTTCTGTTACACCTCATTCGAAACTAGGTCAGATTACCGGCATCAGACGTTTCTTTGTGCGCGAGTCTTCAATCCCTTTAAGTAATTCTAAAATGTGAATGCCTTGAAAACCAGACTAAACGTCGAAACATTGCTAGTATGCTCCTTTTTTTTCTAGAACAACATATCGAGACTTAACGTCTGCATAAATTCCATCCTTTGAGTAGCATAAAAATACCCTCGTATTTAGATATCTTTCCTAAGCTGCTCTTTGAAGGCCTAAAGCGGTCATAACTTTCTCCCCCCTCCCCCCCCCCCTCCACTCCTTTCCGTTTTAACTCTACAGGTATACTTAAAGTTAGACTTCACTTAAAATAAAGATTTCATATGGAGTAAACCTTTCGTATTCTAAAATCTGGACCCAAGTATTGATTGCATGTCAAATAGGGAAACGTATAATCGTGTAGCTATATGATCTAACCAGTTATCGACGATAACTCTCTGTTTTAATTCATAGTGTAAAACTTAAGAAAATAATTTGTATGATAGATTTCAAAGACTTACCCTTATACACATCATGTGTTTTGAGTTCTTGCATTGCCTAGAGAGAATGGTCTAGTTCATACCGTGTCACGTATAGAATAGCTGGTCACATGATAAGTCTTGTATTTGATTAGACTACACGTTACACAAGTATTTGTATGGTATTCGGGAAAGGTAGTTTTGACTAGTTATTTCATAGAGAGTGTTAGAATATTAGTCTCTACTATGAGGTCACTGCAAATCTCCAGGATTTATTTATCCTTTAACATGTCGCAATTAATCGCCTTCAGCAACCTATCCTATAACGTTTAGAGTCCTTTAGAGTGACTTCAGAAACTGGGAGGAGGCTTCGGCTCTTGCAGAGGGAGGGGCTCCCTAGTTTAGCCTTCCATATACATACATATATATATATATATATATGTATATGACGTATTGTCTATAACTTAGTCTAACTTAAGACTATATATTCTATTTCGCGTGACTGTGAGGATCAGACTTTGCACAGGCATCATTCTTATATGGTTGAGTGAGATAACTAAATAAACCCCTTCGTGATAACGGTAGTTACTTTTCATATAAATCACATTTTATATGATGTGTATTTTGTAGCTCTGTACGTTATTTATGAACCAGGAATTTTCGAATTTGAGTAACCTGAGCACTTGTTAGGTGTGTTTTATTTGCACTGTAAACAGAATATAAATTTTCTAATCATTGAACTGTCGATAACCGTAGCATAAAATTGTTTGCTTATACAAATACCATGACAGTAATTGGACCTTCTCGTGTTCAAAGTACATGTGTCGGGTGTCTAACATATTCATATTACCCGTACATATCTTGTATTTCAGTTATCCTATATGTTTTATATAGGTATAGTTACTTAGGTCATGGGAACAGTACAGGGGATTAATCTGTGTCATGCTTGGTATGATTTAAATTTCTCTTTACACCTCGGTGTCTCGTCTCAATCTATATAGTGCCAAGTCAATGTATAACATTAAAACACGTTCTGCTCGAGTAGATAACCTAATGTATACCAAAAACCCTTTACTAGGTTCAAATATGTGTCCAAAACATCGGTATCGAGCGAGTTTGCTCTATCATTGAAATGATTTAGCGAATCAACTTTATGGTACTTTAGCGAATAAATTGTGGCAAATACACCGTTCTCAATTCGTTCCTCGTAGGCTACGACGCAATATGAAGAAAGCTACTTCAAAGAAGTTCAGACAAATTCATCTAAATATTATGCTGTTGCAATATTTAGTATGTGATACATGCAGTCTTACATTAAGTTGAATTCATCACAATATGATTCAAACTCGATCCTCCCTTAGCTTTATCACATAGCGGGGCCCCGTAACTCATTCACCTTATACACATACTTTAACTATGAACATTTTTATATATATATATATGAAAATTGTTGTAAATCAAACACTAAGGTCAAAGGTAATCAAGTTTTGCACACGTAAGTTACAATTCCCCGAGTTACCCTACTATCTCTTTCTGAACATTGTTTTCCTTCAAATGTTACAAACTGAAAGTAACCGTTATTATTTTTAATATAATAACCATCAGAGATCATGAACAGAGATAAGAGATCAGACATTACGAACTGTTCGATCATAAGATCTTTATCATCCGTTGATGGGATATCAAATACAAACTGCTATCTTGAAACCGTATAGTTTATAGTTAAGGATTAACACCGTTTTGATGTAAGGTAAAGGCAAATACCTCATTTTTTTTAACCTGAACCGTATTTAGATCAGGGTATGAAAGGATCATGTATCCACCTATCTTTACTTAACTTGCATATGCATGTATCGAAGTAACCTGAACAGTTAACCATTTGATTACGTGACGTTATATATAGAGTGGATACGAGATATGATAAAACAACGTTGAAAATTAGTGGCTAAGCGATTGTAAATATGTCTACGAGAATCACGTTGAGTTCGGCAATTTAGTGAAAACATAGCCATGACAGTGTCACAGTGACTATAGAACGAAATGTAGACTACTTGCCACAGAACACTCGCACAATGTGCTAGAGTTAAACGAGTTTGGTAGATGTCAGGTTAATAACAAACATACTTATATGTAGGTCAAACTTGCTCAATTTGGTGTCAACAGATATGAAGGCCTTGTAACTACGCTCTCTAGAAGATAAATATTGACACATGTCATTTGTATGACTTCCAGACAAATAGTGTTACAAGTCATTATACATATAAATGCTATTATAGAGGATATATAGATATGTAATAGCTGTGAATCATTTCTTAGGGTAAAAGTCGTGTGTTAATCGGAGGTCACAACCTCTAAAAATAGTAAACATCGATTTGCAAAAAAATCGATGCAATAATGTATCTTAAAATGACAATAGTTATATAGCTGATAGATTTTTTGTAATACTTGTAACAAGTATCAATAAAGCAAGCAGCTATAAACTTGTTTTATTTGTCTTTTCACATAAATGCCCAATTTAGGACCTCGTCGATGTTTTTCCTTAAACCAGATAAGCTGCGAAGGCATACAGCAGGAAGAAAAGTATGAAAAGAGTTACAGATAAACGTTTGAACTTCAAAACGCATTTGGTTGTACAGTCAATTCTTCCCGCAAGTTTTCAGTTAACCACTTTCTTTTCTCTTTGATGGGTAAATCTTGTCTTCCAAGTAGGAAGCTCAATTTTGCGAATGCTGCTTCCTTTGTCATGTCGCCCCCTGACAAAACCCCTGCCATAAGAAGCCACTGTGAAAGAAAACGCACAATAAAAAGTCTAAAGAATCAAACGAATTATAATCAGACAATACAACGATGCTTTTCAGCAGCTAAGGCAGGAGTAAATGTGCCACTTCAGAGTTGTTATCATCGTAAAAACGGGAAACAAATCAAATCATAAGAACAGAACAAGACTTTTGCAATAAATATTGTACAGTTCAACCACTTATGGAGGTTTGTTGAGAATCCTACCGGCATTACAGCATAAGGTAAGCTGGAATATTCTCAAAGTTATGAATATTCAGTTTTGTACTTACCGAACCAGTCTCATACATGTCCCTTACAGCCCCCTTGATACATTGCGTGCAGTTCACAACTAAGATCCCCCTCTCGCAAGCGCTTTTTATTTCTTGTATAATCTCTTTGTCATTTGAAGGACAATTACCGGTGCCGAACGTCAGCAACACAAGTCCTTTCACGGATTGAAGTAAGTTACGAATCTGTATAGAAATTTAATATACATCATTCTACATTTCATCACTTAAACATAAAGAGGACTTAAAGTGGCGCTTTTCTAACAATCATATTCACTTGAAACTAAATTAGCTTTTACTGGATGGGTAAATATGACAGAAAATAATTAAGGATTGCACATATTTTGTATGAGTCATTCCCTCAAAGTTATCTGGAATTCTGTTTCAAATCTGAAGCGATCTGTTGGAATGGTATATTCTAACCGGGTAGTTAATCTGTGGATAATGATCTCACTGTCATTTACGCTGACATCTAAATAAACTTGTATGAAGTACGTACCGTACACGGAGACGTACATTCTGAATACTTACAACAATGGAAGTCATTCCTGGATATACCATGAATACTGCGACATCTTTGCTAAGAGTCAAATGAAACTGGGTTGGGAATAGCATTTTGTAGATTCTGTTGAGATTATTTTCTTATATAAGAAAAGAAGGGAAACCATAGTTATATAAGCACATGTACGTTGAATAAATCGTCTCAAGTATTTAGCCACCAAACATCTTTACTATTTGGTTATACTACTTGCAAATGCAGAAGTGAATGCTGCTCAGTACCAGAATCGATGACCAAGCATTATTTCAGATACAAGTGGCCCTAGTTCGTGCGAATCTGACCGGAAACCGAAAGCCAAAGTCTAACTCCAGGTCACTTTCAACCATCTGAATTTGAGTAATGGATTAGTTAGTATGTTGTAAATCCTCAAAATTATACATTTGTAGAATATTAAAATGTTTACTGTAAATGTAAGGACGAGATAATATAACTCCCTTCTGTCGTCTGAATTTACAAAGGCAATACATGACTTCGTGTTGAAAGCTGCAATAAAACAGTAACAAACAGTAGCTTAAGAAACCTTTCAGTTTCCGTTATAACATTAATGCAAAAGTCGACGGTGACCCCAATTCTCATAGAATTATCGGTAGAAACTGGTTACAGTTTTAAATCGTTATTACATTATAACTGTTTTTGACAATTCGCTTTCACCTTTGTCGTTACTTTGCTCTTGCCGGATAAAACACGTATACCCCTCTATCAACAGTCGTATGCTTTCAGAATAAACAAATAACCTCCGATCACCACCCGATTATCTCTATTGCAATAATAAGCCGATACCCATAGCTGGTACAGTAACTACTGTTCATATCCCACAACCGTGCATCAGTAATTACTACTTTGTGTTCGTTACACGGTAACATGTGATACAGGTGGCACTGTTAGCTTGTTAGCTGTTAACTTGTTCCCATGTAAAACAAAGAACTGCGCGACTGGACAAGAAGTCTATGAAGATGATAATGCCTACGAGATGAAGGAGGTACGGTGCCAGTTGATTCCAGTTCACACCTCTCTTTAAATTGCCCGAATTCGTCATGCCGAGAACGAAGAAAGGCCATGTTCGGGCATATCCATAGGCCTACTTATAGCATAAAACGACTAGATGTGACTTCATTATAGACTCCCGTATTAATTAACTCGCAATAAATGGTTGGTAAAGCAACTATTGTTCATGTCCCACAACCGTGCATCAGTAATTAATACTTTGTGTTGGCACCAGTAGTTTACTAGCTATGAGTATCGGGAACGATCACAGTTTTAGAGCTCTTATTGTAACAGCTATATGTGTTTCCATGATCTTCACATAGTCCAGTAATAAACGAAGAAAGATTCACAAACCTAACCAGCTTTCTACTGAAAACAGCAAGAGAATGGGGTGCACTAACATTTGTTGTACCTATGTCGGTAAGAAACATTTCATCTAACGATTTCAGTAAATGACTATAGCAGTGATGCTTGAATCTTTCAAGAAGTTATGAGAGGTATTCCGCGTACGTATAAACTGTTCTTCTAAAGCTGCTCTTGGCTTAATCCTCCAAACCCAAGTAAAACTCACAAGCCCTTACAATGTGTCGCAACATACATAACAAACACCCACATTATGTTAACATCAATATTACTTCTTTTATCCTCTTACATCTTTCTCTTTTGTGTTCACCCTGCTCATTAACCTGTCTGTATTCTGTGTGTGTATTTGTTCCTTCTGTTACTGTTACTTGTTTTAACCTCTGAAGAAGATCCTGCTAGGACCGAAACGTCAGGCCAACTTACTTTTACACATTTTCTTACATAGGCCCTTTAGTGGATAAGCAGTTTCCTAACAGGTTTGTTTTATTTTGATCAATATTACTTACTAGATTATCAAATGAGAGATACATTTCCATATCCACGATTGGCAAAGAATAAACAGTTTGTTATATAATGCCTACCGGTTATAATATTGTCCGTTAATGTTAAAAGATGGGGGCAATTTGGCGAATCAAAGAATGCTGCATTCGTAGTGGAAGTGTTGGTCACCCTGTTACCTTGAAACAATTTGTTATCGAAGAAGAGAGTTACCTGAAAGTGAATCAAAGGATAGCTTAACATGTGTACATTAATTGCTAACGTTGATAAATCAGCTGAGGAATCATTGTTAAATGAATAGACGTAAGCCCTACCACAATGTTACTGGAATCTTACACCTATCCTATGCTTGCATGAAGAAGGTTAATTTTCTGCAGAACGTCCCTTTTACGCTAAATACTGTTTACGCTACTTCTCACAAGTGTAACTATGCAACATGTATGGCCTGCGCTGCTTCATAAACAGTACAAGTCGGCCCAATCAAATATTACACAATCTTAGAGAACATGGATTTTGTTTGACCAGAAGACCACAGCAAAGTATAACCTGAGAAAGATTCATCTTATCAGACCTCCTAAAATCGCCAAATCATCAGTGCATCTTGTGTTCAAGTCATCTAATTAGTGAATACATCGTGTGCTATCCTGGTTGCCTAATTGCCTCTTATAGAGTTTTGGCTTCTGTTCTCTCGCTCACAAACAAGTGAGCGAGCATAGCCACAGGAAAACAGGGACACCTTAATGTAAGGAGACACCAGCCCCAATCGTATCGAATATCTTACTGACTAAAGAAAAGTGCGAAAAGCATTACTATATTTGGCGGTGAAAAGTTAGAAAGAGTGTATCAGTTCTATAAAACAAACCGTGCGAGAGATATCACGTCTAGTTCCGGCAAGCTGTAGAGCAGTGACAATGTTTTCCAGCCAATTGCTGGACTGTATATCACTGGGAAAATTAGCTCCAGTTAAGATGACCGGTTTTGTTAAATTTTCTATGGTGAACGAAAGAGTTGCAGCCGTGAACGCCATAGTGTCGGTGCCATGTAGAATTACAAAACCATTGTACTCTTCGTAGCTTTCACGTAGAAGTTCAGTGATTTTGATATAGTCATCAATTGAAAAATTGCTAGAATCTTTCACTGCTTCATACTCTATGACTTTGTATGAAATGCAAACGTCGTTGTTATTGTTATTCCTACAAAAGAAAGATCGGAAATCAGTTGACAACATATTGACCCCAAATAGACAATTATGTACGCTTGTCTGGAATAAACCTACAGACATGTGTAATGAGTTCTAACCTGGGATGTGATACCATACTAGGAGATATAGAGCGGAATCCTCCCATCCAGAGATAACTCAGTACCGCATATACACTAACTTCTTGTCTGTTGTTTAAAGCCCTCCAATTCAGTTAAAGTAAAAAAGAAATTAAACTGTTTTAAACGTCTAGTCTTTCTCACCAGCTGTTTATATGCCCATACTTCAATATAACCTGAATATGTCAATAATCACATCAAACTGGTAAAATTCACTCATTCTCTCAAGACAAGATATATCAACTTTTGATATGTTTAGATTCAGAGCAGGTTGCAGTGCAAATTAATAAAGAGTACAACAGCTTATAAAAAATGTGGTAAGATAATTTTAAAAAAAACTTACGGCAACACCAGTAACTCGGTATCTACTTTCATCTGGCCAGCAAGTTTTTCGTCGTGTGTTCTATCATTTTCGCGCAGCATCGTCTCAATGACATCCTTTTGTACTCTATACACTAATAAGAGCAAAAAATATTACAGACAATGGCATGTTTTTCTTTGTTTCTTTTTGAAGAAAATAATACCTAACAAGCAAATGTTACATTAAAGTTAAGATAATGTACTTGTTTACACTTCTCGTGAATTTATTATGAATGGACAATCTTTATATATACCTAGTTAAGATAATATTGTGTATTAGTCTGGTTCAAGTGTCAAGTTAAACAATCATCCAGCATGAGTCGCATTCTCAAACTACAAATCCGTGATCTTGATACATATCTCTGGTGCTATTCATCTACAAATGTCGAGCTTGATGTAAACTGCCATAAAAAAGGAACTCATTATCTTGACAATTCATTTGTCATAACAAATTATGAAGACAATGTACAGGAGTTCGATTCATGACTTGTTTCAGGCGTGGTTAGCTGGTATATTGGTTAAAGTACTTTTCGTGAAAGCAATATGTTGGGCTTTGATCTTCAGAGGAACTTCTAGGACGTCCTACTGCTAATGGCTAATATAGGGATCTACTTAATACACTTAACACCATTCATGGTCTTCATGCCGAGATGCGTCACATACATTAGCACTATAGGTGTTTTCCTCATGAAATACTATCGACATGAGACCATTTCAAAACATCTTAATCGGTATCAAAAGCAAAATTTGAACTGGAGTGATTAATCAATGTGCAAGTTAATCAAACATTGTATTGTTATACACAACCATCGACCAACAATACAGTAGACATAACATTACCATGGCATTGTACGGCAAATCAATTTTACCAAAAACATCTATGTAAGAAATTCAAAGAAGAACTCTGTTTAAATGATAAAAAGGCATAGCGGATCTGTTAAGGTAACGCATTGATGACTGTTAATGATGACAGGTACGATCTATGAACTTCATATACTAAACGATGATCATTATACATCCCCTTTCAAACTATATATAATTACGTTATTTGAAAGTAGCAAACAATATGCCGGTTATAAAACTATACCTAGTTATGCTTTACAGAAGTTTTTACGTGTAAATAAATCAGTTGTGAAATACTTACCTCCATTTGCGTCTTTACTCATTGCCAAGCAGCCACCTGTATTCAAAAGCATAATTCTGGCTGACATCGTGCCCAGTTAAACAAATGACTCGTGGTCCCAAACAATAGATAATCTAAAAAGCGATGTGTTTCTTTGCCTTCAGCATCAATTTCTTTAACACTTCTAAACCTGAATTGGAACTTGTTTCTTTGCCTTCAGCATCAATTTCTTTAACACTTCTAAACCTGAATTGGAACTCCCATATACTGTCACCCACAGCAACATATGCTAAGGACTTTAACGTGACAACGCCAAAAATATTATCTTCTCATATATCAGCAGAGGGTAACCTTTGGTTAATGATCATTAGACTCCTACATCAAGTACCTTACGATAACCAAATATGGTGATACGCCGAGTATTTAAATGGCTTGATAACGAAAGCGACGTTGGCAGATTTGAGACTTTGTTCGATCTTGATTGGGTATGACAATAGGGAATGTATTGCTTCAAGTAATCCGTACACACATAGGTCCATATATCCACTCTATGCTAACGAGTACTTTCTGTCACCATATTGTAGGGAAACGAAGATACGTGATCTCCACATTAAAGCAGCAACATCACAGGTATGTTTAAAAATATAATCTGAAATAAATTTCTTAGCGATATCCCGTCTCTTCCGCTTTCTTGGTGGCATCAGATGAAACTTGGCTGTGATCCCGGGTAATACGATATACAATGAATTGTTGCTGAATAACACAGTATAGGTGAATATACATATTGCATATACATTGTATTCCTTTGGGTCGTTCATTAAAAAATGATTGATGTACTCTTTCTAACTGTATGATTGATATATAGCCAGTTCTGTGGTGTTGAATCGCTTACATCTAAAGTATAGCTAAACTGTTCAACTTAATTTCTTTTTGGTTTCCCAGTTATGAACAATGAAACGTTCCTGTAAAGTTGACACCAATTCACTAAATTTTATATTGGTGGTATTATAGCACCCTTGAGGTAACCGAGAATGCCGCATGTATTGCGTTGTTCTACACAACAGGATACATTGTAACACACAGAAAAGTCTTATTTTGTTAGAAAGCAACAAACTTATATCGACTTTATCCAAGCGCGGCTACCAATAGTGCGGACTAGTATGTATTGTAGGAGAAACTCATGACGTACATAATAAATAATTACAGTTATGATTGTAGATTACGAAATAAATGTGTATTCAAAGTGAGAAGCTCTGTCCATATACTATCAATTCCTTCGATTAATTGACCCAATAGTTCATTATCTACATAGCTTTTGGAATATTATAGCAATATTATGTAATATATTTTGATTACAAACATGCATACAATCTATACAGCACTCTATACAATGTCTATTGTAATTTTTGTTTAACTTTTAAACAGTTAAAAATATCTTCACGAAAAAGTTGACGAATATTTAAATGAGCAATTAAAAAGGAGTGCAGTTTCTCATTTATTTATTGTATGTTTAGTTTGCCCCCAAAGTGGACGTTTAACAGTGTGGACTCTTGAATGGGTCCACGATCGAATAATGTTAGAATAAATTCTAATTGGACTTTTTCATATCCTTACTGGAATTGTCTAAATTGTAAAGGATTTACATTGTGACTGTACTCATTGACATCAGTAATAATTGAATCTATTTCTAGTAGAAAAGGAAAGAAAACAATTATTTACGTAAAATACTTTAATTTTGTCCACCACACAGTAGCAGCAACTTTACAATGACCAGATGCTTAAGACAAAGATGTTGTGATATGGTATAAACTGATTCGTTGCATATTGTGGTAAGAACATATGTAGGATTTGATCGCCTAACTGCATTAAACAAATATTAGACATTATACCCCAGAATAAAACATATTGAACTGAGAAATAAATTAAGTTAGCTGATAACTTTCATACTCTAATTTCTATGTTGGCAAAAAGCGACGTGTTTCCAAGTGTCTTCCTTTTCTGTTTATGATAGCTTAGGTAATGAGGTCTGTTTTTCACTGGTTTCGCTAGTATACATTTGGTGCTAAATGATTATATGCCAAACGTTACTTCTCCTCAACAAATTTACATATTATTTTTCTGAAGACAGCATCTATCTTTCTCGGTAATCAAACTTCTTATAAAGTTTAAAGTTCCTCTCACCAATTGCTCCAACTTATGATTCTATTTAACATTAGTGTCTAGTCATCGCTTTGCAAGGTGATCGAGTCACTGTGA
Organism: Apostichopus parvimensis; assembly: GCA_000934455.1. Lineage (NCBI taxonomy): Eukaryota > Metazoa > Echinodermata > Holothuroidea > Aspidochirotida > Stichopodidae > Apostichopus > Apostichopus parvimensis. The sequence continues at coordinate 42,691 of KN883740.1, forward strand.
GCTAAAGGAAGCACTTCTCTAAGCAAGTTTGCCCGCATAGGTGTATATTGTTCATCGTGATCCGTTAAGGGAGAGCTGGAGATCTTTGCTTGAAGAGACTTCGTTGCCTGCGAAGAGGAAATTGTTAACTTCATGCTGTCTTTACTCGATAATAAATGAGAATATTAAAAAAATTATAATTGTGAAAACTTGTCAGTAAGAGAACTAGGGAAGTATGGTAAATACATACCTCGGCACAAAATGTCTTTAGTGTAATAATTGTGGGTCGAAGGCTAGGATTGATTTGCCAACTTTCAACAAATCTATCATCAAAACTGTGAAATAAGAAAAGAGGAACGCTGAAACTACATCAGCCATGATTGTAGCAAAGATTACATACACTGTGAATGTTAAGCATCATTTGTTTGAATGTTACCATATAGCATACGAACCAACTAGGTGGAACATCATAAATCATATCCAATTGATACATCTTTATATTTAAATTCTTACAGACTTCAAAATATATTAGGCCAATTCAATACTTAGCAATCTAGTATTTCTTTCAGATTGTCGTTCAGTTGAGCGTTTTCAATATTCATCTTATCTTAACGCTCTCTGTGCCAAGAGGCACACAAGGCCGAGACGTCCTTCCCTCCACTTCTTCCTGTTCGCTGCTGCTGTCCTGGCTTCGTTCCAACTATTCCAACCTGCTCTCCTCCTCTCTTTCTCTACTGTCATCCGCCATGTTGTTTTAGGCATTCCTCTTGCTCTTGAACCTTCTAGGGTCCATCCCAGGGCTATTTAGTTGTTGTCTGCCCTGTCTTTTTGCAGCACAAGTCCTAGCCAGTTCCATTTTCTCCTCCTGATTTCATTACTTATCCTGGTCAAGTTGGTCACTCTCTCCATTTCTTCATAACTGATGGTCTGTGGGTATCTTATTTAAAGTATTTTCTTCAGGCATTTATACTGGAAGGTATCCAGTTCCTTTTCTTCTAATTGAGTTATCTTCCATGCCTCACACTATATAGCAATACTGATCTAACAAGGGTTTTGAATAGGGTGATTTTAGTTTGTCTCCCGATGTTTCCTTGGTGCCAAATTCTGGTCAGGCTCCAGAATGCTGCCGTAGATTTCCCCAGCCTGCATTTAATATATTCTGTTGCACCTCCAATTTTATTAACTTTTGCACCAAGGTAGGTAAATCCAGCAACATCCTCAATTTCCACATCGTTGACGGCTAACTTCTGATCATTGTGTGTATTTAACCTCATCATCTTGCTTTAGCAACATTTATTTTGAATCTAATCATTGCTGTCTCATTCACCACTCCATTAGTCTTACTCGGAACATGATCAAATTTAGAAGAAAACAATGCTATACCATCAGCAAAATCTAAGTCTTCTTAACATTGTTAAAACTCTACCTAAATCCATTTCTCTCTGCCCCAATTACATCTTTCATTATCCAGTCGATGACCAAAAGGAATACACACCCTGACATTACACATCCTTGTTGGACACCGGATGTGATGTGGAACAAGTCAGTTAGCTCGCCTTCATCTAACACTGCACAGCTGAATGCATTGTACATTTCCCTTAAATCGTAATTAATTTTTCTGGAATGCTGTAATTTTTTAGTATTTGCCATAGGCTTGGTCTATGTACATAGTCGAATGCCTTTTAAAAGTCAATAAAATGAAGGTATAGAGATGATCTCCACTCACATTACTGTTCCATAATATTCCTTGAGATGAAGATTAGCTCGGTTGTCCCTCTACCTTTCCTGAACTCGGCCTGTTCGTTCCTGCGATGTTTATCTATGCCATCCCTTATTCGTCCAATCAGTATTCTGCCAAAAACTTTGCTAATGACAGGTAGCAGAGTAATTCCTCTCCAATTGTTGCAATCCTTCAAGTCTCCTTGCTTTGGGATTTTACCTTTATTCCACACATCTGGTATACTTTCATCATTCCAAATCCGATTGGAGAGACATGTCAACCTATCTACAGTCGCTTCATCTGTCTTTTGCTGCATGTATCTGATCTATTCCTGGTGGTTTTTCATTTCTCAGTGCCTTCAGGGATTTTCTGACTTATAAAGTCAGAATAAAGAAATAAAGTTATTTCTGATTCGTCTATGTCCAGTCTTTCGTCAATTACTATATCATGTTCATCTGTAACTGGGTGCTGTGGCTCATCTCTATTTAAAACACTACTAAAGTTCTCCTTCCACCTTTCTTTCCTGTCACTAGCATCTTTAATGATCTCCGCTTGCTCACTTTGAATGACTACAAATTCATTCTTTCTACTATTTTTCAATTTCCTGGTAATGATGTAAAATTCTTTCAAGCTCCCATTTTCTGCTGCATGCTCAGCTTTGCCTGCTAGCTCATCTATCCATTCTCTTTGTCCTTTCTTGCACTGCATTTAACCACCTTTCTTTTTCACGATATTCTCTCTGGAACTTTCCTTTAACTCTCTCAGATCTCGTACTCTTTATTTTTCGTTTAATCACTTTTACCTTATCCTTTTTCCAATACGTCTCTGCTTGAATCCATGGCCTATTTGTACACTTAGCAAATCCCAGTACCTCATCAGCACTTTCAACATATGCACTCTCTAACTTTCTGTAGTGCTCTTCTACCCAATATGTTTCCAATGCTTCAAACCTGTTGCTCACTGCCATATTGTATCTGTTCTTCACCTGTTGATCCGTCAGTCTTTCTATACAAATCTTTGGCTTCACTTTATTTCGATTAGCAAAACAACTTACTTTCAATCTGATCTTTGCTCTCACAAATAGTGATCACTGTTCACATCTGCCCCTCTACACACCCTGGTATCCAATATCGAAGTTTTCATGCTCCTTTGAACTAACACATGATCTATCTGATTTCTTGTCCTTTTATCTGGTGACACCCAGGTTAGCTTGTGTATGTTTTTGTGCCTGAGTAGCTGCCAGTAATCACTAGACCATACATCTGACAGAAGTCACACAGCCTTTCACCATTGTCATCTCTCACACTTGCATCTTCTTGTCCCATGATGTATTCTCTACCTTCATTTTCGGTACCGACTTTTGCATTGAAGTCTCCCATTACAATTATCATATCATGCCTGTTTCAATATGAAGACCCTAAAAATTAAAAAATTATCTACACATACCAATCACTGTAGGGGCTTTCTAGGCATTTATTGATTGCCTTTGAAACGATTTCGTTGATGTCTTCGAAGTTGTTTCCGACTTCATTACTGAATGGAGGTTTTCCTTTAAGGCAAAAGAAATGATTCCCCACAAGTGACAGACTGAACTGGAAATAGTGTTACTTACATGTTCATATATTGCTAAACATAAAAGGGGAAGCGTATCACAAGAAATATATCACTTTCTAAAGCCAAAATCGACAATTGTATCTGAACAATAAAAAAGAAATCAATATAATATTATAGAGTTGATAATCACCTATTTAGATAATAGTCTTATATTCATTTCATGAGAGTTATTTTTTCTTCCACGAAAAGCTCATTCAGACATAAATGTAATAAGTAAACTTTACATGGCAACAAAATACAGTTTGAAATTTGACAATCGGTACAATGGACAATTATACAGTTATGATAGACGAGATCCTGAGTTTTTGGTCATCTTATAGCCTTCAAGAGAAATGAACTCGATGTTAGAGAAATATAGGATTTATAGAAGTTTGGAATTCAAGGGAGAGCACCTTTCACAAATACGTAAAAAGACACTATAAAGTATCATACTATAAGACCAAGTAGATATCTGCACAATAGGTTAATCGTTGTCAGAAATAGTGCGAAAAAGATGGCAGTGAATATGTTGTAAAGCCTACAGTAACAACCATAAATTGTTAAGCTACTATTTTGAAGACTATGTAATTGAATAACTCAATGTAATTGAATAACTAACTGAGTGAAAATCAGGAGGATGGAATGTGATTAAGGCGTTTTAGAAATTCGTTAATAAAATAAGAAAACTACAGAAAGAAAGCTGGCAAATGGTATAGTTAGTACTATGCTAGAATAACATCTCTATTTGCTAAAAAATAATTTACCTTCCAGGCTATATTTGTAAGTGCCTCGATACTTTAAAACTTCTATCAATGCTCGGGCGACCTCAGAAAGTGAAGATTTTACTATAAAATTCAATGTAACGATTGTGGTACGACATATATGAGAAACCGCGGTTCCGAGCAGGATTTACAGTTTGAAGCTGCATATTGAAGGGATCATTTGAACTGTTCTTTAATGTTTGACACTGTGTTGTAAAATAAAACCCATTTGATAAGACTTTCCCAATTTCAAAAAGCGTCTTTGTTATAAACGTTAGGAATAAAAATTTATTTTCGACTTTATTCAATATATATCCTTCAACTAAAACGATTTAAGGTGACCTGTAACAATCTTGGTGAATTAGGGCCAATTGATATTCATTACAAGTAGTACAAAAGAATTAAATCTCAACAACGCTTAGAAAAATCACAGTAGTAGATTATAGCTAACCCTATCAAAGAATACTTCAACACCAAAGGTGTTTGTTCAACGAGGCCAAAAGTCCAAAAGATTAACCATATTGTATTATCAGTAGGTGTAAGTCTCTGTACTTGAGCTGGCAATAAATCTTCATTTTACAGTGATATATGTTTACCGGCAATCCTTCTATAGCTTGTGAGAAAATATTCGGCAAACTATGTGGACTTTGGATTGTGTGTTTGTCAGTAATATTTACCCGCATTGAACTTCCAAATGTGTGACGCCACGTTACTACCCTATGCGTTCAGTATTAAATGACTAGCTTTCTGTTTGTGATCAATGCCATTTCTTACACGCCACTAATCTACTTTCCTTGAACATTACATCACTTTACAAAGTGGTATATCCACGTAAACGACAACCTGACGACACAAACTATATTTTTAGAAAGAAGGAACGGAAAACACATAACTGATCAGAGCTATGGTCAGGTCAATAAGGTGAATATGCCGTATAGTTTAACTATTGACAGCTATGCTAATTGTGTGCCAAAATATTTGTACCTGTGATAAGTTCCCATATTACGACTGCCATCGACCAAACGTCACTCGTTTCGTCGTATTCTTTGCGGAGATAGCTTTCTGGGGCTGAAACGTTCAAATTACAAGTAATCTGAAAATGAAGAAACATTGCGCAGTTGTGAATTGTTATAGAGATGGATGGTTTGGTAAGATACAAATCACACCACAGTAATGGTGTGATAACAGTCCAACCCAAATAGATGCCTTTGATCCTACCTGAGCAGTTTAGTTTACATCGACTAGTAAGACTATGACTTTCATTCTTGTCTTCTTTTATTGGACCTTATTACTTATTACTTATATGTAATATAGACATTCCTTCTCCTGCTACATTGTTTCATAGTTATCACTGTAATAGTTTACGCACTGCTTAACTTGGAAACACGAGTTTTTTGTGAAGCTGTCTAAGATATAATAATGTTTACAACGTTGTAGAAAGCTCTAGACAGCAATGTCTATTCTTTGAAAAGTGTTGGTACTAATACTAATATAGTTATAATTATTTATAATTATATTCAAAGTAATAATCAAATGTTATTTAAAATATAGTTTTTACTGACGTTTAGTTTCTTAGCTTTGATTGTATTGAACGCATCTCTCGAAAGGCAAAAGTCGTAAAGTTTGCAGTTTCCCCCATCAGTTATCAACACTTTATGTGTTGAAAGTCCTGGATGAAGAAACTAGATGGAATGTGAAATGGAAAATTAGTAACAACCTTTTCTACAATATGATGACTGATATGGAATAAGTTCGAATACCATTTGAAACTCATTAATAAACGTACTAAGATGGTATAACCATAGTAGTATCTGAATTAAAATTTGTCTATAATTTTCTTGTTAGTCATTTAAATTGTTTTGTTGGTTCGTTTGTTAGAATAAACAAGATTGCAAGGTTTCGTTTACAGTGAAAATCAAGCCACTTAAAACTGAATTTGACGTTTAACATATATATGTATCAATTATTTTTGCATTAAACACGTATTCATACCCCATAAGAGTGAAGAATTTGTAGTCCTTCTAAAATGAAACGCACAAAAGTCAACCGCTGTTGCAAATGCAATTCATATTTCGTCGTTAGCGCATAATCTTGTTGCTCAACATCACTCAGAAAAACAGAAAGTGGTTCGCATGAGAGATGGTCTTGAATCAGGAAGAGCTTTTCTGTAATGATAAGAGTATGAAGGAATTAATCAACAAATATCAACAGGTAAATAGGTATAGTGTTGCATCGACGCGCCTTTTTTTCTTTTTTAAAGCAGAAACTTGATATAAAAAAGATCAAGCCTTAGTTATGTTGCAAGCAACCTCACAACAATCCACATTTTTGTAGCCGCCCAATGAATGGTCAGACATTACGTATATCCATCGCAAAATTCATCATGGTATCACAACGTAAGCCATGGTATTGTACCATCCATGTTTTGACAGAGCCTACACATTCAGTTAACACAGGTACAAATAACTTCTATTTTCCAGCGCTACTAACTTTAGGCTGCAACACGTTTAAAGATATTTACCTTCCTCAATACAAATTCCTTCGACCTTGACCAGATGCATGTTATGCGGAAGCTCAAGAACCCGTTTTACGAAAAGATCCCAATGGATATCTGCTCGTTGCGTTGCACTTTCTAATAGTAGAAGTATTAAATGATTAGCAAGTTATATCACGATTCATATTTATCACGATAGCCTTGTTTACTTAAGGCATGAAATCATTAAATATGCGACAAAGTTTAAATACGTTTAACGTACCATTGACAGCCGTAATGACGACACACTTTTTATCTGTTTTCGAGACTGAAATTGTACCCATCCATCTTTCGTATATGAGTCCTTTGGTTAAGTTAATGATGAGACACATGTCTTTTGCTTGAAAGACTCTATTATGTGTGGCCATCGTTTTGATCGTGAAATAGTACCCTGTTGAACAAGAAATAAATGAAAGCATATTATAATGACGTTTGCTTTAAGGTAATAGAAGAAAAGGTAAATGTTGGGTTGTTGTCTGCTCGTCACTACTTAGCACACGAGTTCAACACTAAACTTAATCAAATACAGGCTTACTGTGTTCTTCGCACGGTAATGTTTGATAACTTGAAGATTCGGAATTCACAACTGCTGCATTTGGCAATTCGGATCTAAAGATGAAAAATAAAACGATTATTACCATTACTCTCACCAATAATGTGTGTTGTAGTGGTAGGAAAATGTTATTCACACCACATAATTTCGTAATAGGTTGTGCAACTTACACTGGAGGTTGGGGTAGTTTCCGATCAAACCCTAAAGACAAAGAAAAAAAGGAACACATTTCAAAGTGAATGTTTTCTAGAAAGAAATGTAGCAAAATTTTCTTGATCAGATCTTTTGAAGATGTATTACTTACGAGGGTATTTAAGTTCCATTATGATCTTCCAAATGGTGTTTTCTGTTTTAGTCTGATACAATGGATTGTTTTCAAACGTTACAGTTGAGTTGCGGGCAGACTTAAGCACTTACCCAAGTGTCTTCTCTCGTCGACATCTGAAGTTTGGAGTGAAGTGGTTTTCTCCTCACTAAAATAAGAATACACGATAGTATTTATAAGCATGTGGGGACAGTCTTTAGTTACATAATGCAAACAACTGAAATCATAGCACGTGGCCATGATCTCTTCACATCACAAACATGATAGTTATTTTCTCTCTGTACATTGTATATGAATGAACTCTAACTATTGTCATGTCGATGCCGTTCAATGAGTTACTTGTTTCTAGTACTTTTATTAACCTGTATAATGCACAGTTAGCATACGATGTGACAATGTTTATTGAGCATTCGAAACACGAGCCTGCAACATAAGTGATACTCAAGCATAATAATGGCTAATATGAAAGTTTAAAACAATATCAACCAGGAAGTTGGATGTTTTCCAAATGATAAGAAAAAAGGTAATAGTTCACGTTACGAAAGGTATATGTGAGGTTTGTGTATTTTAATCGGTAATATTAATAGGAAAATTCACTTTACGGAAGTGTTTCGACAAAGGTTTTCAGCTCTACATACAATATCTATAACCAGACATCCATACAAAGTGAATTGCTAATGAATCCCAATTTCAAATACGTGTAGTCCTTTCTGGTTTGTAATTTGTTGTTGCTTGTTTCTACTTACGAGACACACATCGATGTTGAAGGCACTGCAATGACAAAATGGAACCGATATATGTTTGTTGCATTTGCATCATTAAGGTGCAAATTGCACCAGTCTTTACATTTGAATTTCATGCACGTAATGTCTTGGTAACGCTCAAAGACACATTTACCATTTATATGGTCATATGACTGTACCGTATCTGTTTAACAAGCCTTCAGGCGTTTGTTCCCTTTGGACCTCCAATGATATTTCGAAACATTAACATAGGCTCGTCTATCACTGTTTCAACACATGAGCAGCTTTATTGTGTAATCATTAACATTAATACAATAACCTGCTAGTTGATCATTTTCAGTCATGATCGTTGACCTACGCTTTATGTCGTAAAATCCATCTCGTTTGCATTATTTAGAAACAAAGTCACGTTTAATCAGTAGATATATAACCTTCCATGAGAACCTCATTGTCAAATAAAAGCATTTTAAAAGATAAGATGCAGTTAAACTACGAGAATTATACAAAGTAACCTCTCTTTCTAAAAGAAGATAACTGCCGAGACGGTGAGTCGTCTGTGCCCTGAGGCTTAGGAGGGATATCGATGTAATGGCGTTTCCTGGCAAAAAAAGAAGAGCTTCCATTAAATTACGATGTAAACAAAGCGTTTTGCATTTCTCCACACATGTCCCACATTGTTACTTTTATTGACTTCTTTTTTACGTAAATTATATTTTGATATCTGCGATGCTCTTTGGATATAACTTACTTTGTAGGTCTCCACTTGAGTTTACCTGTGGCAAGACAGATCAAACACCCAAACTGTAAATCATATTTTGATATCTGACATTAATGATATGCATATCAACGTTGGCATTTCCAAATTATAAAACATTTACAGTCCATCAAAATATTCTATCCCATAAAATCTAAGAGTTTCTACCACGACGATAAACAACTTGTGTGATGGGTCACCATTATTCTTAACCACAAATGTTGGTTCTTATTACAACGAATTGGAATACATAATATTCTTACCGCTTCTGAAAATGATAACCAGAATCCCACAGAGTAGAATGACAGCCAGTGCCGTAACTGCTATACCAATTACAATGCTTCTTTGGTCTCTATAATCATTGAGAACTTCCAACCCTGTGGAATCAACGTTTTGTCTGATATTAGAAGATATCAATGTGTTTTATCAGTCTTTCACCGTCATATTAATCTGTATCAGTTCATACCTAGCTTAAACAACGTATCCTAATTAAATTAAGGACTACTTACAATTGAAGAAACACAAAGCAAAAAAGACCAAATTTAATACCTGTCAATGTGTAGTACATAACAAGATGTTTTTTCCCTGCTGGCACACCGCTTACAATACAAGATATTGTTCCGTTGTCCTCGCGTGGTTGTACTGTGAGTGCAGCTTCGGTGGTGTAAGTTGTGACATCTTCCGTTCCTTGAGAGCTGCTAGTACGCTGCCAACTCGACAAGATTTCTCTATCATTATGTCTCCAACTAATTTGTGCAGCAGGCCGGGCTCCCGTTGCATTACATGTAGCATTCATGTCCTCCATGTGTGTGAGATAAAGTACCTTCGTCGAATAAGTTTTACCGTTGACAATTAAATTTATCGTCGGCAATACTATATATATGGATGTAAAATGGAAAAGAAATCATGTTTTTAAGTAGCCAATATCATGTTAAATGGCTAAAATGCTTCGGAAGGAAAGAACTAACGAAAAAATAGTTTTGCTTGAGGCTTTATTTGCTATCCTTTCCTGAAAAATAGTAGTTGTCACTCAGTATGATTAAATCATATTTGTACAAAATAGAAACAAAAACTGCTGTACCATAAACGCTGTAAGCGCTCTTCAACATCTTCTTAACGTTCACATTGTAAAGTGATACGATGCAGGTAATTGTCCCATTTTCTCCGATCGGTAAGAAAGTTAAAGTCGAAGCTGTGTCATTGCTCGAGATGTAGCATCCGACATCCTGCAATACTGTGTCAACAATTTGTTTAACCTGGACACCATTGATAAGCCATGTGAACATTGCTGTCGGACGAGATCCATGAGCTGTACATGTTGCATTTGCAAGGGCGTGTCGTTCAACTTGTGTCACAACCATGTTCCCGTTGTCGTTAATTGAAAGGCTAACCTTCGAAATGACTGTTAAAAGTAATGATTTTCAAATAAATTAGTTGCAGTGATTCATATTGTTAATGGTTTCATCAATTCATGTTCTTTGTGAGACTGTATGAATGTTATCCTTTTCGTTATTACTAAGACTTATACCTATAATAATTCTTAGACAATTAGCACTAGCGCTTACGTTTTGCTTATTGAAATAATGTGTCTATTTGATCAGCTTCAGTGAAAGTTTTTGTTCACGAAGGCTTATCATGAAAACATGAATTGCAGTTGCGTTGGACGTGCCGCTCTGTGATCTAACAATATTTACCTCTTGTTGAGTATATGTATGGTAACGGATTTTAATTAACCACTTGACATTCGGTTCTCTCAAAACCTCGAATAACTACTAACTATATCCCAGTAAGATCTTTTGTACACAGGTATGATATCTTTATACGATACAGAATTAAAACGTAACATTGTAAATTCTCACCGTATGTAATGTAGTCTAAAGATGCTTGTTGACCTTTGGTTTTACATGATATCATGCCAGATTCCCTGCTTAGAGCAGTCGTAAACGATAAGACAGAGCTATAGGTTCTAGTGACATTATCCAAGAGGACATAACTACTTGTTAGACACGAGGAACATATCTCCCCATCGACCACAAATGTCAGGTTTGCAGCAGGTCTAGCATTGAGAGCTTTACAATCTCCCGAAACTTTGTCGTTTTCCTCGATGAGAAACATGTTGTCTCTTGTGATGCTCAAGTTAGATAACGAGATAAAAACATCTGGAAGAGCTGCAAAAAGGGCGAAAGACTTATATTCTAACCGTGTTCCAGGTATAGTTAATATATCGATGGGTAGATATCATTATAATACTACCGTTACTTACCTAAAATGATAACATGCGAAACACTTTAACACATTTAGGTCGTTCATTGTGAACCGTGACTATGCACATCGACCTACATCAAGGCTGGCGGAGAGCCGGATTTGACATATCGACGTTAGAGCCTTGTTAATAATTCAGTTAATATAAAATACAGTTATGAAGTCATTTACCTTAGAATGTTTACTACAGTGGATTGAGAATTAGTGAAAGGACGGACACACAATGACGTCGAGACACTAATATACAAAAACGGAACCCATATGCAATAACAGGAATACTAATCATTCCTATAAAATTAGTCTCTACTCTGATACTCTCGGCTTTCTTTCGAAGAGAGGAAATTGAATCACTGCTCCATTTGGTCTTACCGGGACATCATGATGCATTACCACATACGCCCGGGTACCGCAAGGGAGCAGTAAGTAACTGTTAAAGGACTAATATCGCATTCCAAGTTTAGACGCCCCATTCTTACCTTTCAGTTTTACGGGATAGTGACAACGTCATCTGAATGTACACCTGTTGAAGCACTATTAACTAAGCTGATTGGAACTTTACTTGCTGCAGTTATCACCTTTCCTTTCGATGGTCACGATCGAACGACACCAATGGCGGTGATTTATGATAATATCTGCCAAACCACTAACCACAACCACATACCTACACAGCACACCCTGGTTTATGGACCTTGCTATACAATAATTACTTACGCCAGGGGTTCCCTAACTGGGGTGCATCAATCCACCGGGGGTGCGTGAGTCCATTCCAGGGGGTTCGTGAGACGACTATGAAAGTCAAAACTAGTTTACTATTGTTGAACTAAAATCTGATATATCATTTAATCTAGTAATGTACAAAAGTCGTACCTATCGACAAACTCTTTTCGCGTTTCACACACATATGTTGCCATGGTTGTAACGTACCGTGCATTTTTCATTACATTATTACACTATGAGCTTAATCTTTTACGAAGCACTGTTATGCGTATTATAGTATATTAATGACTCAGATCGTGTCTCGAAAAGTTGGGGTTCGTGGACAACTCTTAAATCCACAAGGGGTTCGTGTGGGAATAAAGTTAGGGAAACCCTGGCTTACGCCATTGCTATACAACTTGTTCACTTTCAATGCCGTTATAGGAGTTCCGTCATTCGAGTCCAAAATATTCCCAAATATGTGCAATTCTTCTATTTAACCAACAATAACGTCAGATGGTTAACGGACGATATGAGACACTGTCATCTCTTCGAAACACCAACTTTTAATATATATATACTACATATATGTATACAAATATATGTATAGAAAGAAATATTCAAACTTTATATTAATCGTACTTAATTAGATGATGTAATCAAGATTGAAATATCCTTCTGAATGCAAAATTGGAACTTCGAGTGTCCTTTAACGTACTTTCATACAAGATTTCTTTAAATGTCAACATTCGAAGATACTTTGTGTTTTACAACCATGGAAAAGAGGGAAAGTCATATAGCCTACTTACTATGACAAAATAAAAACATTTCATCTTCCCACATGGTTTTAAGTATATGCTTTACTATGCCAAACTTTGATGTGGGATTTGAGCGAAGGCCTTTTCTCAATGGAATTAAACAAACAACAATCGGTATGCAAACCAAGATAAGCTTTCATATCTTATACCTCCAACTACATTTCCTTCTTCACGTTCCATCCCATCATTCTATCCGGCTTTCCGTAAGCTATTTCTTAGGAGTGGCCTTCGTCAGTCCCACTTGTTTTATATACCATTATTTGATGTGAACCTTGATAATTATTTTATGAACTAAACGGATATTGCATTTATTTTATCGACGGAATAAACTTACGGTTCAATTAAGAGCTTACCTTCAATTTTTAAAATATGTTTTGCTTCCGTTGAGATGTTGCAAAGACACTCGTAAATTCCTTCCTGATCAAAAGATATAATACTGATGGACAGAGAGTAATTTCTGAAAAGAGTGATGTAATCTTTAAACCGGAGACTGGTTGCAATTCGTACAGCAAAGATCAAATCGCCGTTGAACTTCCATTTGCTTTGTAACCCAACATCACCAGGACATTCCAATACGATCGAATCTGTTAAACGCACTGTGTGTTCAAAAGGAACATTTGAAGAATATGACAGAACAGTAAACAAAATGACAACCATGAAACTAATAATTGCAATGGAACGAGAAACGAGTACATATTCCATTTTCAAACACGAAGTAAATAAACTGTTAATAAACACAACACGTTTTCCCTCAGAAGCACATAAGTGCATATAGGATAATCAGGTAAACGAGTGAAATGCGAGTAAACTGTATAGAGCAATTTCACCGCTTTAAATGACATAGTTCTTTTATTGATATAAATATGACACTTAACAATTTCATACTTTCATTTTCAGATATAAAAAAAAACTATATGCGTTACTGGGTTGATTGACTTCTATGAATCTTTGAAAGCTGATTAACGGCATCTGACAAAGAATCTCAGTGAGTCTATTGAAAATTCAGTTAATTTTGCTTTCGTAGTGCAATGTGTGGCGGTACTGGTATTCCCATCAATTATGACTGCATTAAGTGTCTATTCACAGAGACAAACAGAAGTTACGACTTCAACCGAGTATTGCATTCTGTTCGTTTATAATTGTTTAAACACACAGTGTCGCAGCAAAGGATATTTTATGCAATGAAACACAATTCATTAACGCTAACTGATATAGTTATTGCGTTTACTTCCTTGTACCCTTTTGTTTATGAAGCGCTTATTCTTTTACTGCTTCAATGTCCTTGATGCCCATATTATGGTCGTCGTGCGTCGGTATTCCTAATGCGCCATGTTCATTTGACAATTTGAGGTTGTATAACCATGGAGGTATAACTCCTGTAAATGCGTATTATATGATAGTGCTAAAGAAAATGATGTCTCTGCTTTGAGTGTTTCAATTGCATATGATTTTGGCTGTAGAGATTACAACATGTAATCAAAATAACAGTTACAATGTGATATTTTAACACGGCAACTTCATTGTCTATCATTAGTTGCATAATATGATTTACCACAAAACTATCACATATACCTTTGGCATGAGTTAAAAGCAAACAACATGATAACATGGTATTTCATATTGATTACTGTATAACACAAAAGCATACATTTTATATCCCGACCTGTTTGTCAACAAGGCAATAAGATATGACTATACCCATGATTTTTCTGTTTTCTTTGCAGCAATGGACAATAGCGTAAGCATCGTCTTGCTTGTTTTGCTGTTGATCCTAGTCCATTCCAGCAAACCTGGTAAGTACAAACATATGCTCAACAATGTCAATTCGTTCGTAGTGAATTTCTAAGTAGTGTTTACACATTAGTTTACTACCATTTGTAACCAAAGTTTGAGACAGTATAAAAATGATAGACTAAACATACAGGTCTGTGAGAAACAATTCTATCGATCGATATGCCACATTCGGAAGTTGTGTAAATGATACGTATGAAATGAATAATACTATAGGTGAAAGTCCATGCTAGGACATATTTGTGTCAGTGAAGTATCTTTAGGATTTGATAGCTTCATACTGAAAATTTTCAGTAACCTTTTCTTCTCTCCTCAAAACAGCGATATCCGAGAAAGTCAATAGTTATTCATGTAAATCTCCACAACTATTGGAACTTGGAAAGAATGGTTTTGTCCAATGCTTGTTTACCAATAACTTCACCGGGGTACACTGGTTTAATTCTACAAATGTTGTTGACAATATACCAATAATAAGTCTTCAGGGATCAACTAAATATGGATCTGGATACCTAACAAGGGAATATGACATTCGCAATGACGGTTCTCTTATCATACATAATGTTACCCTACTACATGAGTTGACCTTTGCTGTTGTCGTATTGACCCCACCAGACGATACCCTGATTGCAATAGAAGTTCAAGTACAAGTCATCGGTATGTGAGAAGGCTTAATTGATTTCATATAAAGTTTATATCATGTATGCATGTTAGCGTGTATGCATGTATGCATATATGCATGCATGCATGTGCTAATGTGTGCATGTGCGCGTGTGTGCATGCGTGGGTGTGTAAATGTGTGTATGCGTGAATATGTATATGTATGTATGCATATATTCATGTATATTTCCAATATATACACTCAATTGCGTTGGCCGTTTCTGCCATTTCATTGAACTTATTTTTACATTTATATAACCAAATATATGTATATATATTTGAAATTGCAATGAGTTGGAAATTCCAGAACAGTGAAAAAACTTATATATGCGAACACCCTAACCACTAGGCTATGGACGCTAATTGTTTTTCCAGAGGTTTGAAACCAGTATGGAAGGTCGTATTTCCACTGTAGGCTCCTGCCGTCTGTATGGAACAATGCTAGTTCTG
>KN883741.1:23603-34891 GCA_000934455.1 Apostichopus parvimensis
TATATATATATTGTAAATAAATAGAGATCAACACACCAGAAAAATTTCACTTCACGACGGGTTCGTCCTTTTGGGAGTCATCAGGCGAAGATAGGAATCAAACCCCGGATTTTGTGTCACAGACCGAAGTCCGTACCACTCGACCACAGTGATTCTACTGGAGTGTGAATGCGTATAAACTGGCTTTGTATAACTGTCAATGAGGGCAGGGCGTATTTACCTAAGTGTTATGATTGTACAGAGTGCATCCCTGGTGCTTTCGAATCTGACAAATTACACAGAATTATGCAGCTCTGGGCAAAATCAGGTAAACTGATGAAGATATGATTATGGATGAGTTACAATGAGTAACGGCTTGGCTATATAAGAGTTGATATTTATTCTGAACGGATCAGTCAGACTTTCAAATCTATTAAGACACTGACCAGGCAGTAACTAAACCCTAAACACAGTTATGCTAGTACTGAAAAAAACAGTATTTTCATGCCCACAAATCCTTGGTAGGTAGCACCCAAAAACTTGGGTATTTATGAACAATTTAACTGACTTGCTTCATAGCTGCACATCAATCTACCTAGCCAGTAAATTTGCCTGTACTAACTCCCTCCTATTGTAACTCTCACATCACCCTGATCTCCCCTACCCCCCCCCCCCCCCCCCCCCCCCCCCTCCCCCCCCCCCCCCCCCCCCTGCCCTCCTACCAACCACTGAAACACTTCCTGGTCACTGCCAAGGCCCAAAGCTTAAAACTTTTTACTGACAATCTGTGCCATGTGTTTTCCATCCCATTGAATCTAGTTGGTATTGCATTTTGGCAAATCTTTTTTAACATAGCAACATGGCAGCAGGTATTTGGTTGCAAATCATACATAGTAGCTTTAATTGAATTATAAGAAGGCAATGAGTTTAACCTCTCACAGTATCACTGTCACTTCGGCATATTCTGTTAAAAACACAATTGTTCAGTGAATTGAGTCAGTAGCTCCTACAGCTCTAAGCTTGGGTAATATGTAGATACTACTTCAATTGTACAACTTCCTTTGTATACCTCTCCACTAGCTATCCTAGTATCTGGGTAACCGTAATACCCAGTGAAATATTTTCAAAAGAATCGCCAATAGAACTGGCAGCAAAAGTGGAAAAATAAAACAAGTTGCCGTCAAGCGTTGCAACTTATTTCAATAATGTAGTACATGTAAAAATTATATTGATAGAAAAAACATTGCAATTCAAAGACTTTTACACACAAAGTTGCATAATAAATGTTTAACTGACCATGAATGAATGTCCTTGATTGGCTGCGATGAGGCCTCCTCTGCCCGGATCGACCTTCATATCAAACCTCTTTTTCTGATTTTGATTAACGACTCTGACGATGTCATCTCTCGAGTACCTTTTAAACATGTGATGAGCTAAGATTTCATCTACAGGGATGTATCCACCTATTCTCAAGAAGAAAGAAATATTTAGATACTTCTTTAAATGCATACATCAATAAAAACCAAAGGCATCTGCTTATGTAGATTTATTTATGTTTGTGACATGACCAGAAAACTTGTGTGACAGAAGACTGAATCGAAAGAACGCTCCTTGTTCATCAACTCAAAGGTAGCTAGTCATCATGTGGAAGGCAGTCATTTTACTTGTTATTACTAGGTTGAATGTGTCAACTGGTTTGTTTGATATAAACGTATAAACACTTGTCTGATGTTGTGGTCTCTTGTGGATGCTTTTGGTTAAGTTTATATATTGGTTTGGTAAATATATAGTACGGTCTGGAAGTAAACTAACTTTTCCAGCTGCATGGAAAAAAGTGGCAAATATGTCATGTTTTATTCAATCTTATTTTAAAGTACGTAGTAGTAAAATCTGCACCTGGAAGAATAGTGAATCCCAACTCTGGAGCTTTGTGGCGTAACACAAATGACAACGTCTTGGACAGGCTTGTGTCACTCATTTTGGTGGTGCTTGGTCATCAATTCACAGTTTCTGAGTTTGTCTTAAAGCTGTGAAAGGGATTAAGTGATTTAGGCAACAATCTGTGACATCAGTGCATTAATGTGGACCTTCCAAATATATTAACTTCATTGCATGCTTACTTTAAGATCTTTGTCTGTGCAACAATTTCAGGCTTTTACTTCTGTTGATCTCAAAAGAACCCAGGCATTTTACCTCCACATGCAGCTTCCTAAATGGATCTTTACTCATCAAGGGTGATCTACATACAAAGTATCATGTCGGCAAGGAATCACTAATGCTGCTGGCTCTAGTGTAAATTGTAACTTTTCTGCGAAGTAGGCCTCTAGAGTATCGCCTAGGCTTACTGTAGTTAGTTATCAATACAATTGGCTAGGCCTAGTACTAGTATTACATTACTTGTGATGTATGTTAGCATCACGCAAGCCTCAGTTAAGCCTTGTCTAAGGTTAGACCTAGGCTAGTAGGATGTAACTTCAACCGCATCAACGGTGCCTAGAAAATCTATCATATTTTACTTAGTTATTCACCAGACTTTATCATGGAGATGAAACAGCAGCTCGAATCCTTCTTCCAAAGGAGGTCCAGTGTACGTCAAGCTTGACTAATGTAGCAGAACTAGGTTAGACCAGAGACCACAGTAGTATACTATCTATAGTATAACATGAGGTGGTTACTCTTTCTTCTGATGTGCAACCATGGATGTATTAATGTTACAAATACCTGGTGCAATCAGGGAGTTGTTATGGGAAAAGGTAACTGTTTCTGCTACAACTGCACTTAACTTTCAGCCATGACACCACAAAGAATAACTACTGCGCATGCGGTAAGTATCAGGGAAAGCCCCATGAAGTAATCGGCTAGATACGGGCAAAGAATAGAGGGCGTTTGGAACGATTCGCGTCCTACTATAGGGTCTCTATTCGCGTGGGTCGGAAACTTCCAGTATGGTTCAAAGGAAATCTGATTGCTCTCTGGGGAGGCCAAGAGAGCAAGTGGATAAGCAAAAATATAGAAAAAATCGCAAAAAAATATTACGTGAAGGAGACATTTCAGTGGGCTCCCCCTGCCCCCTAAATATTTTGATCTGCCTTCACTTATACCACATTGCGCTTGTGTGTGTGATATTGTGATGAAAAGATGTTAACGATGTACTAACTAAAGTAACTTTTCTTCAGTCATGGCAGCCTTAATTGTGATACTCGAGTACATCTTTCCGTACTTGTACTCGGGACTTGATACTCGTACTCGGTGGAAGCAAATTTCATGTACTCGATCGTTGCTTTTGAACTCGTTCTCGAGATAGTTTCAGTCAAGCACCGATGGATATTAACCTTTTTGTAGTCATAATTGGTTCTGAACATTTCATGTCATATAAGTAACTGTGTGATACAGTGCTTTACCGAAAAGAATTCTTTTCGGTGTCAATTGTAAGTATTAAAATTGTGTGTTATGTAAATGTCTCAACTTGTATTCCATATTTGTTTTTAAATTGCATGCCAAGATAATACAACCATCTCTGTTATGTGGAATTAAATCTGGATCAACTGCTTGGTCTGATTCTTAAGTTGAGGGTGCCCTTCCCCTGATCTCCCCCACTTTAATTACTCTTCCTCTCATCTCCTACCTTATCAATCATTAATGTCGATAACTTAACAAGATATCACACAAAAGAGGTCAAGTCAATTCTCCTGACAGACTTAAGAATAATCGTCATTTCTTCCTTGTCCATGGATGACAAAGATCACCTACGGTATATGGATTGAACAGCCAGTTGGGACAATTTCCTAATGCTAATACCTCTCTAAACTGTCCTCCCATGTCATGCTTCAAAGCACTCGTATTGACAGTACAAATAGTTCCTGACCTTCATCTGATAGAAACATATGCAAACTGCTCGCACTGACAGACAATGCGAGTACTCTGAAGTGGGACTTGCCGGTACAGTATCGAAAAAAAATTGTCCAAAGTGAGTGGATTGTGAGTGCAAATTTCGAGCACATGCAGGTGTAATTGTGCTGATACCGGAGTCTGTACTGGAATAACTTTTCCCGAACTCTTACTCAGGGCTCTGTACTCCTACTCAGGGCTCTGACGCAGGGCTTTGTACTCTTACTCAGGGCTTTGTAGGCTACTCTTACTCAGGGCTGTGTACTCTTACTCAGGGCTCTGTACTCTTACTCAGGGCTGTGTACTCTTACTCAGGGCTCTGACGCAGGGCTTTGTACTCTTACTCTGGGCTTTGTTCTCTTCCGCAGGGCTTTGTCCTCTTACTCAGGGCATTGTACTCTTACTCAGGACTTAATACTCTTACTCAGGGCTTTTTGTACAAACACTACAAGTCTCATAGTTAAACAAGACATTCATCCAAAAAACAACAAAACAGAGCGGCTCAATATGAAAAGAAATCGAGAACCATCAATATTTCTTTCTATATCTGGTTAGTTTTATTGCCAAGTAACTGTCAGTTCTTCAATTTGAGTAATAATTTACAAGGTGACAACAAGAGGGAAAAAATGGTTTAAATTGCATCGCATTGTCAACAGTGCCAAACTACAATCAACACTATGACCCAAGAACAATTATACAAGTAATCAAAGCTTAATCATAAACAGGTTATATCGTCCCAAACTTGTGCTACAAACAAACAATTACCCCTAAAAGAAATTACGGTCTGAAAATATTCAAATTATACAACAAATGTGGAGATTTGGTCAATTCCATAAAAGGTGGGGTATCATCGAAGCAGGTTACCATGCAGTACTAACAATACATATGCCCAAGGTTTGTACCACTGGTATACTGTATACCTTGTTACAAATGTGCCGCCCAAGATCTTGAACGTGACCAATTCATTTTCAGAGCTTTTGGTTCAACAGTCAAGTGTTACCTCACATTAGTTAAATTGGTACCTTTAACAGAAGCATCTGAGGTAATAATCCTTTGTTTAATAAGAAACAAAATCAAAAATAACACAGTCAAAGTATTAAATAACAAAATCGTAGCATTCGTCCAAATAGCATGGGGAAAAATATTCATGAAAATTCACTGAATTCTTCAAATCAATTCTTTGAGGTATGCAAATTAAAGAAATTTACTTTTCCTTAAAAAGAAATCAATTTGCTTTATCCCAAATTTTTGGAAGGATTTTTGAAAACTTTTTTCCTATTGGATGAGGGTAAAGGTCAAAAACTTCTTAATGATAAATTTCTACAAAGAATGAAATAATCCATATGAGAGGTATTGCAGCTAGTTTCAAACCTTACATATGTTAATACCGATGCAATATGAATGTCACAGAAATAAGTCACAAAAAAGTTTTGTTTTGAATAATATTTACATTATCTTTAATACACATTTAGGTGATATATATTATACAGTTAATCCCCAAACCAAAACATGTCATTGATTTTCAAGTAACCAAAAACGTATCATCTATGTACAAATATGAAATAAAAGAAGGAATTTTCAAACAAATCAAATTGGGTGAAATACCACTATCATCTTGAAAAAAAGAAATTGCTCTAGTTCACAATTTTCCATTTGGCATCCACTATTGTGACTTGTTTCCCTACGTTCTACAGGGCTGCAGATTCTTTTCGGAGATGGTCAGGACGGCTTTGTCCTGAGGGTTCAAGTTATATTGGCTGTTAAAGTTCTTGAAATGCTGACCAAGCCTTGTGATAATAAAAGATTCACTTTCATTACAATTAAAAAGTTTGATTTGTTGGTGCAGAAATGATGCATTTTGGAAACCCTTACAAACATACACTCAGCAACTTCCACACCGTAGCAATCATTTCTTCGGCAATTGGCATCTTGACAAAAAGCATTGTAAGCCCTTCTAGCAGACTGATACTATCAGCAAATGTCAACAGTTTTGGGCTTAATTCACCATCATTGTCTTGCATTTTATATGTGTCATAGAAAACTTCTCAAACAAGTTTTACCTTTATGAGTGATTGAAACAGGTGACCACAAGAGCAATGAAATTGGACTCATACTAGTCAGTGAAACCCACAGACAAGATTGACGTAGCACAATGTAAAACAGTTGCTTCATTAAATTAAACCCTTGGAAATCTTTTCGAACCTTAACTACCGGATTCCGCTCGTCTTTAGATAGTAAGCCTTCCCAGAATGCTAAACATTACCCTTGTAGTTATACACTGTTATGATCACTACATTTTTCACCTTGTTCTACAGACAACTCATAACCAAATGTGCAAGTTCTATTCCTCTGCATTATTACAAACTCAGCAGACAGAATGAAACTAAAACGGAAAACGTTTCTTAAGTATATTTCTTTTGCTATTAGGAAAGCCCATTAGTACCCCATTAGTTGCACAGTGGTGTCTTTGAGAAACATATGCTGGTAAAGCTGGGATGCTTTTTTTTATCAAATATATCTTGATAAGTTTGCTTTCTCAACGAAATACATTTCCACCAACCTGTTCTTCAAAACATACAATTTCCAAGAAGAAAAAATAAAGGAAAAAAATTACCAACATTTGCTTCTTGTAAAGAGCGCATCGCCAAAATGTATGTCGGTGGTGTTCTCCATACTAGAAATAATGTTGGTTATTATTTCTACCCTACAGATTTTACTCCCTTTTTTCTCTTTTCATTTTCTGGATCACACTATTGGGCATTTGTAAAACAATAGCAACCTAAATTTAAAATCAATTACATATCTTTCTTTCTCTGACAAATGCCTGTCGCAACCCGACAGCCATGTGATCCAAAGAGGAAGCTGTCCGGCTTGCTAAATTTCAGACAATTTTATCACAGCTATCGAGGATAACTCAAAACCGATTGAACTAAGGCACACTAAAACGTTTTGCTCTCTGTCAAGCTAGCGACAACAATATACAATAAAATTACCAATGTGCAAACTCTTTTTGCCATTATCTTTATCACTTGAAATGTAACCTGGACTAGTCGAGCTGATAAACCTTACAGTGTTTATCAGATTTTTTTTACAGAAGAAAAGAAGGATTTTGCATGCTTCAATCCTA
This sequence comes from Apostichopus parvimensis, assembly GCA_000934455.1. Taxonomy (NCBI): domain Eukaryota; kingdom Metazoa; phylum Echinodermata; class Holothuroidea; order Aspidochirotida; family Stichopodidae; genus Apostichopus; species Apostichopus parvimensis. The sequence goes on from KN883741.1 coordinate 30,598, forward strand.
CACAATCACTTCAATCACGTAGAGAGTTTATAGACAATATCAACAATGATCACCTCTTTGCCTTTCTATCCTTTTACGTACACTTTTTTTATTTCTCTTTCACATTCATAGAGAACGTAATTCTTCAAATGAAAGCAGTACAGCCGTGTCGATGTTATAGAAGTTTTCTTTTCTCCAATACCAAAGTAACGAAACCCACCTCCAGTGTTTTATCCTCAGGAGTTGGATGCAGACAGTGGCTGTTTATCGGTGGAGGTGGTCACCACCATGGGCGATGGGACAACTGGAACTGTGAGCGGTACGGTCACCACCGGTGGACGAGACAGGGGACCTGCCACACCCGGTGGCTGTGGTATTGTCAAGGCGGTCGTACCTCCCGGTCGGATCAGTGGAGGGGGTTGTTTCTGCATGCTCACTTTCGGTTGCATGAGCCTTAAATTTAAAGAACGAAATCCTTGTCACATAGAACGAATTGTTAATCTGCCAGAGCATTTAAGATAAGATAAGATAAACTTAATTAAACCCCACAAAGGGTAACTGAATGCTCACATAAAAACAGTAATATACAAATACAAATATACTAAAAAAGTTACAAATGGGCAAGAACAAATAAACAAAGCAGGACATATATAAAACATTGCACAGTGACAAATTTCCCCATTTCCCCTTTCCTTCCGATCCACCAATCTAGTATGAGGGCAAAAGGTGGGCAGGAGCCAAATAAACCAAAAGTGCAGCCTGTGAGTAGGTCATCAAACCCCTATTAATGCGGCCCGCAGAACCTTCATAATAGACGCCGCAATGTTTTTCCACCGACTATGCATCTCGACCGAAACGACGAATCTCACTAGATGAAGGCCCTAGTTGTGGTAAGATCATCAACAGATGGATAACAGGTGTGTTACACCATTTATTTCCCATATAATATACATAATTCTATTTGCAAGCATGAAGTTAGACTATCCTTCAGTGTTTTCCGGCTCGCAGATTGAGTACAAAATTTCACTGTAGGCCGGCAAGATTAAAATCACACCCACTTACCCCCCCCGCCCCTGAATTAAGGGTACCTTACATAAGGGACCCCTGGGGTACCCTGGGCTATGTGAAGATAACAGCTCTCTCACCTAGACTGTGGTGGAATGATGGATGGTTTCTGAGATGGTACTGGGTTGCTTGGTTTCAAGGGTGGAGGGGTGGCACCTGATGCCAGCGAGGCATGCGAATGGCTGGTCAATGGTGGGGTACCTCCGACATCCTGCTGAAGGAAAAACATGTAGTCTCTGGTTAGATGAATCACTACATTATGCAACTCTCTGAAATCAACTCAATACTGACTTGTTAGCTCACAGATAGTATCTTGATCACTATCACGGCTGTATACTTCATAGTTTCATAGGTTTTGCACAATATTGAAACTGTGAAACCGAAAGACCATTGTAAGTAGCGAGAATAAAGTATGCACCCATTCAGTGGACGTGTAGTACTTGCTACTACGAAGGAATTACTTGGAAATATCATGACAAAAAGAGTTGCCATAAAGCCTATAAGTAAGTGCTAAGGACAAGTTTCTAACAGTTGAAGCCAAACACTAAAATTGATGAAGTGTGAGTTCATCCTCCTAACAGACACAAAACGGTATATTAATGAACTTTGACCTTTTGATGCCAAAATGAGGCTGCCTTTACATTGATGGCATCGTGTTTCGGACAAAAAGTGAAAAACTTGTAGCACGAACGTATATATGGCATCTCAGTTACACAAACATGACAGTGTGGTATAGAGAAATCAAGAGAGTGTCTTGTCAGAAAAGAAACAAGACACTAGAGCAGGGGTGCCCTAACTGGGGTGCATGAACCCCCAGGGGGTGCGTGAGTCCATCCCAGGGGGTTGGTGAGACGTTTCTGAAAGTCAAAACTAGAGTACTTTCTTGTTGAACTAAAATCTGATATATCATATAATTTAGTAATGTACAAAAGTCGTACCTATCGACAAACTCTTTTCGCGTTCCATACGCATATGTTGCCATAGTAGTACCGTACCGCGCATGTGATAAATAACTGAATTATGAAACACACACAGGCCGCATGACTTTGGTGAAGTTGGTGTACGCATGACAGTATGTTGTGAAGATAAAGAGCTGATCTGATCTTGAAGTTTCCAAATAAATATTTGTTAATCACTTGTTTTCTTCATTACAATATTACACTATGTACTTGATCTTTTACATAGCACTGTTATGCATATTATAGTATAATAATGACTCAGATCGTGTCTCCAAAAGTTCATGGGGGTTCATGGACAACTCTGACATCCACAGGGGGTTCGTGGGGGGATAAAGTTAGGGAAACCCTGCACTAGAGCTATCCTAAGCCTACTGCTACTGCTTACCTCTGTTTTCGCCTTCTCCTTGTAGAGGCTGACCTGCTCTGCTTCGTACTCCTCCAAGACCTTGTCCAAGTTAAAGCGTCGTCTGAAGTTCATCATGAAACTACGGCACTGCAGGACCGTCTTGTTTCCCACGACGTCCGCAATCGCCTGGTGATTGCGGCCATATTTGCGGATGGCTGTTGAAGATAAAACGATGACGGTGTGTGATAAACTGTGTGTGATAAACTTGACGAGACGACTTATGGAAGAACACTAGGAAAACTGTAATCAAGACTTTGGTCCTTTAAAGCAGCCTTCTCTGTTGACTTGGGTACAGTTTTGCATACTTTGCTATAACAGTGTTATTGCTGAGTTTCCATTGGCATTCCAATCCTCTGTCCAAGATCCATGCGTTGAGTCGTGCTCTCTCTGAGCAAACCCTACAAGAATTGACTCACCTGCATCAGACACCAATACTTAACTAACACAAAACTGTGGAAAGTATGATGAGGTCCACAAAACTGTTGTGACATACAGTACTAATTTCCATTTACATCTCTATCTTGAGTATCACAAACAACTACAATACACTGTAGTTAGCTGTTCAAGAGCTCACTTCATCATTTTGTAAATATCCAAATACCCTAGTATGTGTATATCATGGCCACGCACTATGACCTCTAGTAAACAAATGACTTCTTTACACACGCAACTAATGAGAGATTAATATCCTGGTTGTGACACTTAATGATAGTCGACTGTGGGTGGCAGCAGACTTGCAGTACGACGAGTACAACAGCATGAGTACCAGTACAAGGACGATTCCACTTGGTATGTGAGTACCAACATGATTACAAGGTTTTGAACCACGGTAATTGTACATAGTCATGAACTACGTAGGATCAGTACAGGGTTTCCAAACTCTCGAGTACATGAACTAGTACAACTGTATGTGGGGGCGAATGTGAGTACGGGCAACTACGTCAGCATGCAAGTACCAGCATGGACTAGCTACAGGTCTGGTAACTGCCACCCGCCCCTTTGTCTACCTGGTTGTAACAAGTTGGTTCTGGAGAAGATACTTCCAAGCGAACTACTCTAGTGTAATAAAATGTTTCGCAACCCTTGACCCGATTTCTTTCTTATCAAGTGTATGCACCTCTACATTTTCATCTCCTCCAACAACCTCTTTCAATAATTTACCCCACAGTCAACAAATACTATCAACTACCATCCCCAGTGTGGTCTTTGTGGGTTCCTGTTTTCACAGGGAGACATAGCTCTATTTGATAGATACCTTGCACGGCAATGAGCTGTTCTTCGTTCGTCCAGCGTGAGCTATTCTTCTGGTTCAGTTCAGGTGGTTGCATGGCCTCTATGCTGGTAACCTTATCTTGCTGGTATGCTAGCCACTGTTTGTTATATTGTATCTATTGAAACAATGGAAGCAACTCCATGTTAAGCAGAACTCATTTCCTGCTATTAAACTGAAAACCACAAGCATTGTGAAAACAATCTTGTTTCTTACATAAGATCTATTGTACAAATATTCTGTATAAGTTCAGCAAGTTAAGCAAGAGTGTGCTAACTTCCTCCTAACTTTTCATCTATAATACCTCAATGTTGGTTGACCAGTTTTCTGCAACATATAGTACATACCTGAAAACAAAATGGTGATGCCACTTCAAAAATTGGATTTAATCCCTGGATACTGGTTTAGATCTGCAGTTGTGATCAATGCTGTAGAGTTACTAATTCCTTAAGTTCATTTACATTATTACAGCAGGAAGCTATTAATCACAAGTTTACAGAAGCAGCTTCGGAAATTTGGTAAGTTGCTATTAGTTTGTGAGTCATACACACATTCATATCCAAGAGCATTGTGTAAGATACGGTATTTGGAAATCAATTTAGTCCAAATAGAATA
>KN883741.1:35616-48243 GCA_000934455.1 Apostichopus parvimensis
CGGAATTGGTACATTGGTACATTGGACCTGGTGCTACATACATGACTGAAAGTGTAGCTAAACCTGTAACTATATTTCTTTTTTAGAAAAAAAAAAAAAACTTGGAATAACTGATAATCGCCAACTAAATTTAACACCAACATTTAGGAAATTCTGGGATCATTATGCAGCCACTCTTCCCTATCCCTTCCCTAGCTCTGATGATTAAAGAGGTCCAAGAGATCATGTGATCTGGCTTCATTGCTTGCTGTATAGGTACATGGAGTCACATATACCTAGAGTGGCTATATAAAAATCACTAGCCAAAACAGAGGACGCCATTTCATGTCTTTTCTCAACCCTCAGTGTGAGTGTTGTACACCCTGGTACCGGTCACTCAGTGTGAGGGTTGTGGCTAGGCTTCACATATACCCTCATACCTGTCATTATCGTTCTCACCTGTCTCTTGGCGTTGACGATGTCATTGTCCAGTGCTTTGAATACTGCGTCCCCCTGGTTGTTACTGACGGTCAGTAGGTCCTCTTTATCGATGTACATCCCCTTTGGCGGTTTCTTGGGCATCTTTCCTCCCGGGTGATGGCGGTTGCTCTGGCTCTCGTTCTTGACTGGTCCTACGTGCTGTCTCATCACACCGGTACGCCTGCAGATGAAGCACGCGCCGACAAGACAAAAAACATCAGTTTCCCAACATTACCCAAAATTTTTTACTTCCCTAGGCAAAAAAGGTTCTACCTTAACCTGTGTCATTTGAGTTAAATAATTAACATCATTATGCCCCACACTCTGATTTCTCTCCTTCATAAACTCTCTATCGCCAACCCTGTTTTCAACTGAAGAAATACAAAAACATTTGCCAGCCTATTTACTTCCATTGATTCAGCGACCGTTTGGACTTTAAAATGTGATGCTGAGCACACTTAATGTCCCAAAAATTGTCTAGCAAGAAATGAAATGAAATGAAACTATGAACCCGTTGAGGGAAAATCCTGGAAACGATGTGAAATATTCGATTGGTGATTATGATTCTGTAACTGCGACTGAAATTTACAGAAATGATGCTTTAACTTGGAGCTTTCCTCACTTTTATCACGAGTAAACATCTGACAAATCCAGACTACAAACCCTAACTACTTAAAACTCTTACAATGATACACTGCACATATATTCACAAAATTATAAATATCTGAATTTTAACCATGTTTGCCTTGCTTCAAGTAACTATACCAACCTAATGTACCTTTCAGCTTTACAACATTATAACCCACACTCCAATGTCAAACATAATGCTCATTTGAATAAAACCTTACCTCCAATAGCTGTAGCAGGGATTGCAGAGTGAACCTTTGGGTGTCGTGTGAAGCTGGCTGACGGATGCAGCGCAGTTGTTGCAGGCACCCTTGGAGGCTGGATCACTTGGTGCCGTAGACTGAGAGAAGAGCAAAATATGATATGCTAATATTACCTCAACACTTTAATAATATTATTATTAATAATAGTCTGAATGTAAGGCACCTACTGCAAGGTGCTAAGAGGACACATCTGCATATGTGGAAAGACACATGTATTGCAACTTACACTTTCCAATGGTGATTGACCTTTTTTTCACATAATTTGAACGTATGCTTACCTCTTTAAAGAACTAGTTTAGCCTTTACCAATGCCCTTCCTCCTCCCCCCCCCCCAAAAAAAAGAAAACATTCCTCCCTAAGGACTTCAAAACCTCTGATACGCTCTGATTCATAAACTTGTAAAGATAAAGTTTGTGATTTTGCTCCTTTTTGGGAAAAAAAAGAGACTGGATGACAAACCTTCTCGACAGCTGCTTCTCCTTCCTTTGGAGGATTTTCCGTTGTATCCATCGCCTGCTCGGTCTCACTATAGGTAGAATTCAACCGACACGTGAATTAGAAAGTACGAAAACGATAAAGGTATTACAACAAATTGTAATAAAAAAAAATTTAAAAACTTCAATAAAGCCACTTTACATAACATATTCTCATCGAGAGGCAGAGACGATAAAGGTATTACAAAAACGATAAAGGTATTACAAAAAATTCTAAAAAAAAAAACCTTCAATAAAAAACTTTCTTTAGCCTTTGAAGAAGATCCTGCTAGGATCGAAACGTCAGGCCAACTTACTTTTACACATTCTCTTACACGGGCTCTCTAGTGGATAAGCAGTTTGCTAACAGTTTTATTTTATTTTGATAAAAACTTTCATAACATTTTCTCATCGAGAGGCAGAGAGACAAGGTTTGACAGGATGCAGTTGGTTGCAATTCACTCTGTACAAAGACATTTTTTTTTTTTCAAAATGGATTCACCAAAATTACTGGTAAAACATACCTTATGAAGGCTAGCCAGTATTGATTCATGTCGTCATAGCTTCCTCATATTTTAGCAAAAAAATACCAAAAATCTACCAGCATACATTGTGCTAATTTAACAACAAATTAGAGTTGTCCCCCGCAATGGAATTAGTCAAATTACAAACTTTTGTCAAAGTAAAAAGAAGAAACAAAATTGATGCTCCTGGGATCCCAAGTTAACATCTCCAACCACTGAGAGTGTGAATAACTTTCTCAAATAATAAAGGGATACGAAGGCACCCCATTAAACATCACTGTCACGCAACCAAGGCTAAAGAAGTCGTTTCGAAGCCATTGAAAGAACAGAACAAAACTACAATTCACAAACCAGAAATACCAAATCTAAGAAAGCTAGATGCCTCTCAACAACAATGCAAAGCACCATTAAATAAGGAATATTTTCAGAATATGGTCATTTGGAGAGTATTAAATAATTACAGACTTGGCTCATACCATGAGTGTCATGATACCGCCCACCTGCCCCCCTCTCCCCACCCCCCTCTCTTCCCCATCCAATGGTGGATGACCAGCGTACATGTGATATATGCCATATACGCTGATGCCAAACAAAGTGTGAAATGGCTCAAAGAGAGAGAGAGTTCAAAGAGAAAAATGTCCTAAGTAAAGATGGAAAACAGTTTAACGGCTTCCTCATAACTCAATAATTGTAGGAGAGTCTGCAATTAATTTCCCAGGAAATAGTTTATAATGTTCACATCTTGAATGACAATTTTTTCGGTTTATGAATTTTACTTATTTGACAAAATAACGAAACTAAATACTCTTCTGTGCGTAAAATGTGCTACACGACTTTGCATTATAAATCTATACATTTGGAACAGCACTGTGCTATATGCTACAAAGGATGAAATATTGACAGACTTTCAAGCTTTGGCCTTACCCTTCCTCCTTGCCTCCAGATGCTAGTTTCTTAGCCTGTCTGTCCATCAGACTGGTCCTTGTTCTGTTTTTCTTCCATTGGTAGTAATATTTCACGAGACTGCTGATGGATTTATCCGGCAACTGCAATGATATAATCAAAACATGAGAGTAAAATGAAAACCAATAAGATCGATGCTGGTACTCGGTTACTGTACGTTGTGCAGTTATCCGCACAACATTGTTAGCTGGATTTGGGGGTTGGATTTTCATGGATATTACTCAATAAATAGCAACATGTGCAAGTTGTACTGGCTATCACAGTTTATTAATATGCCCAACAATCTAAGGACCCTGAATTAAACATACCATCATGAGGCATGTGAACAGTTTATTTATTAGTTTATTTATTTAATCATTCCAGTATAGATATAGAATTTATAACGAGGAGTCATAAAATATGTTCACAGGAAGAAATAACTAATTTAAGAGGAAAAGACAATTAACATGATAGGAATGGATATCATTGTAACACTCTTCAAAGAGGGCATGAGAGGCACAGTGCATATATGTAGACTGGTACAGTAGTACATTTGCTTTGGAAAAGAAATTTCTCTAAATACACATTGGTTATTGGGACTGTGGTATTTCGTTTGAAGTTTGAAGGTCTGAATATGCGATGTTTACAAATTGTTTAGTATCATACCAGAAAGGTCTCTGTGTCAAATCTTCTTGTGAAGGATATCTAATTTCTGATTTACAGTAGCTTAAACAGATGCCTATGGGCTACCCAGTCGGTAGAACAAGAATGCAGTTATTGTGGGGAGACAGGGAAGTGAGGTGTAAAGTAAATCTATAGGTCACAACATAGCAGCTGGTAAGGATATTCTTAAATACTTCAATACTGCATGTCCAATGTTGGCAATTGCTCTGCCAATCAAACACAACATTTCAGGAAAGGGGACCGTATGACTTATGGATTCAAAGCTGCACAAGATCTTCTGATACTTTCACCACCCAGTTGATTTTTAAATAAAAAACTTTTCAAGGTTATAAAATATCTTGCTTTCTCTTTTGTGCAAGAATTAAGGGCTCTGATATGGAAGTTAGAATACTGTATGAGTTGCTGTACTGTATTCATCTCCATTCTCGATGAAACCTACACAATTTTCTACTGGATCAGTCACTTGACTTTTTTAAATTGAGTGACTTAGACTCACGCCACGTTACAACAACCACAGGCTATGATACTCATAGAACATGTGTACATCAGATGCTCACCATTTGGCGGATACGATGGAAGCTCTTCCCGTGAAAACTGAACGCTTGCTCAAACAGGACCCGGTCCTCCACGGTCCACTCGTCGGGGAATGGCGTGAAGTTTGGCAGGTCCGCCAACGATTTCTCGACGTTGTGTTTGTGCCAAAACAGCATGCCGAGGGCTTGTTCGGCACTGTAGCCGTACTTGTCTTTGGCGAGAGAAATGTACTCGTCCACTGCAAGACACAGAGTGAAAGAGACAAATTTTGTGAAAGTCATAATGCACAGTTACCTAAAACAACAAATCCTTTTGACTGAAAGATTTGCTTTAAGATGGATATACAGTGTGTAAATCAAAATATCTAGGGTAAAATAAAGTCATTGATACAATGAAATTGGCAAGCAATAGGATAACTTGCAAGGGTCAAGGTTTCTCCTTACCCCCAGCCCCCTTACCTCCCTCCTTCCAGTAATATTTTATATTTCTTACTTCACCATGGTCATGTCCTGTCAGTAAAACTGAAAGCAGCAACCCAGGGATTGATTCAGCTTCAGTAATCAAGCTATAGTAACAGTACTTATACTTAAAAGTACGATACTACTTACTGTAGTTATGACAACAAATCAAAGAAGAATGTAGCTGCCCATAAAAGAAATTTTGCAAGTAGAATGTTACCCAGTGTTTATCCAAAGTTCCCTGTGTTAAAAGCACTGACATTTACATGTTGTTAACGACCACCCAAAAGTGAGTCTAGTTTCCTTAACCAGAGAGCTCTCTAAAATACCATACAGAAAAATACACCAATGTTGTGTGTTTTTACACTTACAGTTAGATCAAATAATGCTGACCATCCAGTCAGTGAAAACTAAGAACTAAATCAACTTTCTCAAGTTATGATTTTGAACCAATTTTCTATTCTTTTCTTTGATTATTAAGGAACATTAGCTTGATTGCACTGTAGTGATCTTTCATTGTGCAGATAATGAAGTAAAGTTGAAAAGTTTGAACCTTTGTTGTGGCTAGTAAATAAGTATAGCCTTTCTTGTGTGTTAGTGTACATAGCAATGTGTCTATTTATTGAAGTGGAGCCCTTTTGTGTAGCTAGTAAATATGTACTATATATATAGCCTTTTCTTGTGTGTGAGTGTACATAGCAATTTGTATACTACTTGAAGTGGAGCCCTTTTTGTAGCATTTTATCACTATTTTTTATTTAGCACTACGTGATTAATATCGAAATGTAAACATATCCGGTTGCTGAAATTGCACTTTTAAAACAAAATTTCCAAAAATTTGGCAAGTTTACTTATAAACTGTGAGTTAATCTTTACCCTGTGTATGCACAGCTTCAGTGGAACTCTGGTATGTAATATTGGGAACACCCAATGACCTCAGGCATATTACATTAAGAGTACATGCTATAGTCATTCATGAATATTCAACGGTATCTGTGCATACTTCAGTTTAACATAGGAGTATGTACAATATCACATATTATGTACATCGAAGTACAAGACACAGAAGGAAAATCAAGGATCAGAGTGTAACAGCTACATAAATCCTAACTTCAAATGACCTTGAGCATATTGTAACACCAACCTTGCCTACAGTAGGCCATGCAAACCTTTTCAAGGCAATTTTTTTTTTTTCCGGGTTACAATAAATATAATTACTTAAATAGTACACTAGCTCTAAAAAATTTACCTCAGCCCTGATGAATCAACATTTCCTATTTATAATACATACTGGACAGATAGGCCTCTTTCCTATCAGGGTTCAAACTTAGCATTTGATATTAAAACTGTAATACACTGAAGTACAGTTAAGACACAGAAGGAACAGCAAGGATATTTTCTCCAAAAATTTACCTCAGCCGTGATGAGTCAGCATTTCCTATTTATAATATGGACATACTGTAGGCCATCAAGGTGAAAACTTGGCACAGGATTTTAAAACTACCTTTGTACAGACCAAATATAAGCTACTTCATAGTATTTTGCAGCATACATGATGTATGTCTGTATGTAATATTACTGTACTTAAGAACCTAAAAATTTTGCTGCACTAGAACTGAATGCACAATGTGTATACACCTTGACTTGTTACTGTATGTATATACAGTAGCAACAATATACTTAGCACTTTGGTAACTTGCCTGCATTGTCAACATTTCATAACATTTGTCACCATCTATAAGCTTTTTAATCTTGAAATACTGAAATATTATTGATAGAGCAAATAAAACAAATACTATAAATTAATCAACTGCATTATATGTAAATATTAACAATATCCACGTAAATTGTGTTAAAAATTGTTAGGCTGAGTTTGCACTAACAACTTAGCTAACTTAACAGACATATCGCATGTACTCCACGGCACCTAGCTATTTCGGATTCTCATTGAATGTACATTACATGTAGGTCCTCGTGCTTAAATAAGACCATGTACTGTATGTGTTCAGGAGCACTGTGTAATGCACATGTATGTAATGTTTGAATTAGGCTGGGCAGAAAAGGGGGAAGGGCCAAATATGCAACCATTTACGGCAACTGTATACAAACTACTGTAAGGTCAGGTGACAAAAAAATTTCCGGGAAATTGAGGACATTGATGTTGACCCCCCCCCCCCCCCACCGCCCCCCTCTCATGTTGACATCAAAGGTTAAAGTACCAACACTGCACTTTACAGGAAGGCAATTTGAGGGTCTCTCAGTGTTTTGGGTGGTCCTAGATTGCTGTATGAAATGCCAAAGATAACTATAGCACACCTCATCCAGAAACAAGTGTTTTGTCCAAGATTCTAAAAAGCCAATGCCAAAACTTTGAAGGTAACTGGAAGCCTTATTATTAGTGCAACAGGATGCTTTGCATGAATTACAGGCTATATGAAATTATTCAATGATCTGGGATGCCTTTATCTGTGAGCAATGTGACTGAAATGTATATTTGTAGCCTACAGTAGTTGTAAACAATCACCTCTAAACCTGTGCTGTTAGGTTCAAGCTGCTAAAATTGAAATAATTCAGGCTCTTTTACAAATTTCAGGGATATTCCAGTCATATTTACGTAGCTGAAATCAAGTTGCAAACAGTTTGAACAGTGAGCTATTTCATGAAGGAGCTGTATATATTCATGTGTGAATTTGTGTTTGAATTCCAGATTTAAACGTGGCATAATGAGTCAGTACCAGAAACAGCGCCCATGGAAGCATCTGGTCAAGTTACTGTAAATCACAAACTACTCGCTGGCAAAAGTCCTTCCATTTTGGATTTGATGATTTCAGCCTTGTTGTAGATGTTCACAAAGCATCTTGCATAAATTGGACGATTACTTTATGCACGAGTGTGCAGCTCTCTTATTGATACAGAACACAAGCTCAGTATTGGAATATAACCTGCTGCCCATTTCCACATGGTCGGCTTTGGTATGTAGGAACATGGAGGAACATGGTATGTAGGAACAAAGGAGTGTTAAAGCTCAGTGGTTAATGCCGGTGCCTTCCAATCATAAGGTCTCCGGTTCGAGTCACTCCACGATTAATGTATGTCGTCCAGTTACAGAGTTGTTGACAATTGACAATTCATAATCATGGATGTTAAATATGAATCTAAGAGACTGACTTCAGTCAGCTTGCGGCTTTGATAAGCCAATGAGGCTTCTTCGCGAGTTCCTGCTTGCAGGAGGATCTAAAATACACACATACATACATACATACATACATACATGCCCACATGACAAGGAAGTGTATTAAACATTTCCACAAATTGTTCAAAGGAACAATTGTTTATCCAAAAGAGGTACGGTCTACTGTACAATTACAAGATAATTAATTTGACAGTCTCATTTGACATAAATTTCCAACTTCCGTCTCAATTTCTTATGATGCTGGGTTAGCCCTACAGTACTACCTATCTGTACACCAGTCAGCTTTAGCAGGTATAAACTTTAAGTGGGTGTTTCTTTTCCTTTTAAACAAATAAAAGATTTATTGGGATTTTTAAACTGTTTTGTTGTAAACTGTTTTAAAATCTGTTGTAAGATGTGCAGAATGCCAAAAGACTACTAGATTCATTTATCTGTGCTCAACTGTAAATTAACATACAAATTACAACCAGCAACAAACTTTAATTATTCATACTTACATTTGGCATCAAGAATATGAGCAGAGGGAGACCAGACCAGAAGTGCTTCTGGACGATTGTCACCTCTCTTCAACAGGGGTACATCTAAGAGACAGACCAAGATATGCATTAATGCATTATTAAATTTATACGAACAAATAAATGCTACATATACTGTAAGTATATATACTACATTTGTAAAATTTTCAGTGTGATCATACTGTGTCAAAAGTAATGTAATAAACTTGGAACCCATTTAAACATTAATAGGTCAATTTTGTTATCTGCTGTGGCGTAATTGGCCACACATACAGTACCCCATACAGTATATACCTCCACTATTGCCAGGGCCACTAGGGCCACTATTGACCGGCAAATTCATTTCAGTCAGAGATAATGGCCATTGGCCATATACTATAAGGGACATCTGGCCACTGTATGTACACATTCAGAGAACATCTTAAAGCAGCATTTTGCGTCCTTTTCTTTGATTTTTCTCAACCTCACTGACTCCACTATGCAATAACGACATAAATAACTAGCTTATCTACTTAAATCTTACTTCAAATGGTGGCATAAAAGTCCAAAAATTTGCAACTTTCAACTTGGTTTTTTTTCCAAGATATTTTCCGTTGGGATCCCAATAAACCTCGCCCATAATATGAATATTTAAACACTACGAACGACATTGACCAATACGTAATACAACACCATGCATGTTGATTTGTGTACAGTCTATATGGCAGTTGTACCAGGGAGTTCCATAACAACTCCGTTGTACCAACGCAAAGTTTTTAGCAACGGCTCATAACTAAACCTGCATCTCTGATTGGTTGAATTCAAACTAGTGGGTTTGGGGGAACTGTATGCGATTATTTTTAAATGTGGAATTTGTCATGGACACTTTCTCATTATCTGCAAATATCCTTAATTACTCGCCAATTAACGTTGTTGGCAGGGAAAAACTTGGCTAATATCTTAGTTTGCTGTTTTGTGATTGATATATGTAAAAAACTCGATGGACATATGTCAAAAAAGTAGAAAACGGCAACCAAACGCAAAATGCTGCTTTAAATGACAAATTATTGTTAAATGTAAGTATATATAGCAACAGTTTTAACAAAAGGCATCAAGGATCCATACAGGCACTAATAAACCAAGAAGCAGAAAGGCCACAACCTTTAATCCATTGTTTAATGTCAAATTAGTATTGAAGAACATGTAAGTTATCTACAGCAGAACCCCAATGATCCGGAACCCCCGATTTTCCGGCCTGGCCATCCAAGCATTAACAAAATGGCATTCAGTAAAGCCTCTTCACTTGTGATATAGATAGAGATCTACTGTATTATCACGGAAATTCGAACTTCAAGTTCAGTATACTAAAGAGGCCAATACTGCGGTAATATATGGAGTACTGAACTAGTAAGTGGTCAGAGTGGAGGAAGTGCGTGGGAAATCCCACCCCCCCCCTTCTCCCAACCTCCCGAAATGAAACACAAATGCTTTTTTACTTTTTACTTTCTGAATACAATCCTCAAGTAATCAATTCATAGACATGAGGAATAATACAAAAGGGCATAATATTGCATTACATGGGTGGTGTCTTATAGTCGAAAATAAGTTGACATATGAAAATTTGATTCTACTGTACATACATGCAAAAAGATGAAATTTGCAATGCTTGAAATACATTTGCATACCCACATCTTTTATCATTATCATCAATATTTTTTATTGTTAAATATTATTGTTTGGTAATATTTAACAAATTTTCTACAAGTTGAGCCTAATAATACTAGTTGAATACTAATAAACAACCAAAGAGTCAAAATGCCACCTCCTCCCACCCCACTCTCCCAACATCCTCTCATGTTCCCAATCCAACGGTGTTGTTTGGGTTATCCCTACATAATGCATAATGGCTTCACGACTTTCATGTTCAACTTCTAGTGCCCATGCACCAGCGTAAAAAAAAACGCAGTTTGTTCAATAAACCCAAAGTACAGTATTGTGAAGCTACATCTCTACCGTATGTGGAAGAAAATGTCTCCCCCGTGAAATCTTCTATTTGTACATTCTCCTAGGATGCAAACAAGGCCGGTCTTATCAGAGCATCTCTTCAAATCAGCTCCGTATCTACCGTAAAATCACATAAAATACGAAAATTTCATAACAAATGGCAAGGTAGTACATTCTACGAATAATATTGTAAGTATCATGTAAACTTTGAAAATGCAAATGATGATTCGACCTACCAATTTGAACTTCTGGAATCTCAGCTTGATACTCTGATCCGATACGCATACCAGGCTCTGAAAATGCAATAAAATACTCCTATAAATATTTCTTCAGGACAAGTAACATACACGAACTAAAATATTGATACAATGTTTTGACACTCGCATAAGAGGATGAGACAATGAGATCTTACCACTCTCTTCGTCTGAGCTACTTCCACTTTCTTCACTTGGTCGACCATTCGAACTATTCGCTCCTGATGCAGTGCCGTTTGAGCGATGGTTTTGCTCCGAGCCATTATTCTTATCAACAACGACCATTTTCGATGAGATTTACGGATTACTGCCTTAATGTGATAAAATTGATGCAATATCTTCCTCTCTAAGACTGAATTTCAATCAAGATGAGGAAACGATTCTTCTTGACATTGGTTACTGTGCTTTTGTTCGAACCCCTTGTGCTCTTGTGTGGACTTCCAGTGCGAAATCAATGCATGTGTGTGATCGAAACGTAGTACTGGCAAGTACACGTATACTGCACAGTACTCTGCGTTGTGGTAGAGTACAGAAACAGTAGTAAACACTACGGTATGCAAGTAAAGTGCAAGTACAGTGCTGTAGGCACCAGTGCAGCAGCGCACGACCTTCCTGCTTGGCTACACTATTCCATATTATTCCGCTGGGATGATATTTGGACAAAACTTAAAAAATTGAAAAACGACTTAAAAACGATATCCTCGAACACAATCAGGCACTAACAGTATCAAATATATAACACAGTGAAGTCGGAGGTTGAATTTTGTTACGAACTATTTTGAACAGCGTAGATAATTCTTGACAAAGGAAAGAATTGCCTTCATGTAACGTAGAGTTTAACGGGGAATACAAGCTCTACATTTAGTTGTAAGCAGGGATTGTCTTTCAAGAGAAATCAGGATCATCATGCTATTTCTTTTACTACTGCAATCAAATTCAAATGTACTATTCTAATGTTAGTATTTCTGCTATAATATGAAATATTTAGAACAAGATAGTAGATAATTTGTGTAAAGTTGTTGGATACGCACACCCGTTTGTACACCTAAATTACTTCCCGAGTTACCGGGATTACTGATTATTGCAAACGTGGTAGTGGGAAGCCCCCTTTACTAACCTCCTGTGTTGACGTCACGGTTGAACTGTGATCTGAACCTGAAGTTTGAGTGACGACTTGTAGGTGATAATAATCTATCGAGTAAATAAATATCGACAATGAAAAACTGACAATAATCAGTGCACAGTCCCAAGGAGTTCATATGCAAAGGCCCCTTATACATGGTTTAAACCTACTTCCAACTTGCCCTTCTTTCGGCACATCTACCCTCTTCTCCCACATTCACTTCAACTCAATATATGATATATATGATATATATAGATATAGATATATATAATTGAAATCGTAATGAGTTGGAAAATCAAGAACAGCGAAAAAACTTCCAGCCTCCACCGGGATTCGAACCCGGGCCTCCCGCTTTATATGCGGACACCCTAACCACTAGGCTATGGACGCTGATGGAAGGTCCAGAGGTTCGAAACCGGTAAGGAAGGTCGTAGTTCCACTGTACTAGGCGTTTGTCACCTGTATCGAACAATACTAGTTCTGTTTTGGTGAAAAATATTTTGCCTTACTCTAGAGATCAAACATGATGTTGGTTAACAAGTAATACGATCACTTTTGATTGCTCAACAAAAATCCATTATTCTCCCGACGGACT
>KN883742.1:25401-37026 GCA_000934455.1 Apostichopus parvimensis
TGGCTGGCTGGCTGGCTGGCTGGCTGGCTGGCTGGCCAACATACGACATGCGGTAGATGAAAAGTGTAGGTTTGCTACGTTTTCAACGTTAGTAAATAACACTCCATCGCGCTCAATATACTGTTAACCATATATCAAGTTTGGACCTTCACCAGACCTTACACGCCTGGACGGACATTGAGTGATATAAATTTTCCTTTACTCGATGTTATTTATTGATTAATTGATCCGGATTACAATCAGCTATAGAGGTGGATGTAAAGTAAAAGCTAGCTACAAACCGAGTAAGTGATAAATATATTGTTTCTGTTTGTTAAATTTACATTCAATGCAATGTCATATCGTATATATATATATTTTTAAAGATGGAATATAAAGATATAAATGCCGGAATAGGCTATTCTGTGGTTTTAAAAAACCTATAAAGTTACTTTTTAATATGATCGTTACAATAATTTCAGAATTTGACCCCTGAAGTAGAAATACGAAGTTTTTGTCCTTGTTCGTACAAAATTTAGCTAAAAATATTTTTTTTGTTTTATATTTCATCTATAATTTGATGCTAAAGAGAAACAATTTTGCAAGGAAGATGGTAATGACACGTTGTAAGCTTTAAACATAAATAAATATAAATGTTCTTAACTCAATAATTTGAGGTAATCTTAACACTTTTAACTACAAAAAGACAAATGAATTAAACACAGTTTATTCAGTCTGACGTGATAGCTACCTTCCAAGATGGCTGCATTGCTATGGAAACCGACGTAGCATAAAGGAGTATATGCCTGTTTAATCTATTAGCATTTTGTATTTAGTAACCACTATCCTATACCCGATATACTCGTAATAAAAAATGACGTAAATTCATATTAATTTTAATATTAATTCAAAGCATGAGAAAACTTGCCGATGGATCGATTAGTACTTTTCATAAGTGTCAAAAGAGGACAACAACAGCCACCAAAAATCAATTTGTTATTTCCAAATTATTTATTAAATAGTGCTGTCACTTTATATATTTGACGAGATGTGAAATTATTTCTTTTTTCGAATTTCGGGATGTGTATATGTGACTGTTATGAAATATATATCAAACTTTTTTTCATATAGGCTAAGTAACTTGAAATTTTCCATTTTTTTTTTTTTTTTAGTAATAGTCAGTTCAAATTGGTACTTTATATTCTTTAGTACAAAATGATTTTAATTTGATTGAAAAACGTATCAGGTTTCATAGATATATCAACAAGATGATTATAATAGCCTAAGTAAAGCTTGCAAAGAGCATTTGCCAAGATGACGTCACAGAACCACTACTGTCATCCAACTTCCTGCAGTAGTTTGAAGGTTTAGCCAGTCAAAATAAATTACATCCAATCGACCATATCTCGAGTTAGGGGCATGATATTGAAATGGGGGTTTCAATTAGCAGTGTGGCGGAATATTTTATTTCTCTATAACAGTTTCACATTGTTTGTCACTAGAAAATCCTCTTAATTGCTTACAACAATAACTGTATCCGCCACGATTGCTATATGCTAATTAGGTCATTTGCATATTTTTAATGACCTGTCTTTAACCCCCGGTAGGCACTCTTCATTGTGCAAACGTGGCTCTAGCTGTAAAATACCTTTCATTATAGAGGTATAGTTGATTGCCCCAAATATGCTAGAAAAGGCCAGTAAGGATCAGCTATTTTCAATCCTTATAATAACTTATTTTACACCATATTCTTCAAATGTCTTACCTAACACAGACGTTTAATTGTCTAATGTGACCGCATCTCACCTGCATTTGAAATCTTTTACAATTGTTAAGTTTGCAACTTGTATGAGTAATAACTTAAAAGGGGATATAAACCAAACCATCATCTTTAGATTAAATGAACTTTTGTGAAGTTCAACCCCCATCCCCACACCCACCCAAAAAAAAAAGCTAAGAAAAATCTTGCTCCGTTCAGGAGATAGCTCAGCCGATCCGGCAGGAATTCCAGTAACTACTGTAAATCTTAAAGTTTTGTACCACAGTAAATACTGGAAAAACTAGTGTCTAGGATCTGTCGTTTTGAAAATCTGTGATGTCGTGGTGCCACCTGAATTTGAAGGAATTGCAAAACCCATCTCCATTACAGAAAAAAAAACCGATTGTAATAAGAAAATATATAACAAGAGAATTGAAGCACATGTGGCTCAATGACGTCATATTTATACTTGATCAAGTCTTCTGCCTTGTGCATGTGTGAAGCCACATTCAGTCGGTGACTTCTCCCAAATGGAGCACGATTTTGCTAAGCTGTTTCGGGACGCTCTTCATGATATTTATCTCTAAATCTAGACCAAATTATGATTCTTATGTTTGTGTCTTCTCAAAGACCATTTCTATTGCACAAGTAGAGCAATTGATGCTACTCTCAGATAGTCTACCTAAAGCCATGTCGCATCGCTGGATGAGAGCAAACCTATTCAAACATAGGAAAATGGAATAATCTATTGTTTTTATCCATCCATGGAAAGGAAACAATAATTGATACTTTTCACTCTCTACGCCAGTAGTCCCCATCCGTCGAAACTGTATCCATATGATCAATGACGGTGTTACGTCACCTGAAGTATCCCAATTTCATAGAGACAACAAATTCTGCAAAAGTTCTTCGCTAAAAGTTGATCAGCGATACACACTGTGTACAGTGTATCTGGAAAGAACAGATAGTACACGTGATATTAGTCAAAAAACGAGCATGGGTACAATATAGACCTTTATCCTTTCGGCGTTTAATTCATTATTTTTGTTTCATTTCATTTTTGCAACACCTTTAAAGAGTTCACGTTATAACCTTCTATTGCAAATATTTGTTAATTAGAGTTTTTTGATTATCACTATTATCTTTTCTTAAAATTCTTTCTGTTTGATTCACTGCAAATCAAACACAACTCGTGATTTTTTCCGATATTAAAGCATGATTTGTTTACTGTTTATCGCTTCTGTTCAAACAATGAAGTTAAATTTCCATCCTTTTAAACATCACTAGTTTGGTCTATAGCTGGTTTTCATTGGTTCGTTCATGTCGTCTGCTTGTTATAATACACCATTAGTCTATCGCCATGGCGACCCATGTGCACTTTGCACGTAATAAACTCAACTGGACCGTAAAGCAAAAGCTGCTGGCTTCTTATAATTCGTTTTTTCTCCAAACATTTGGCCGATGCTATAAATATATATGTATATGAGGTTACGAATACATCAATAAGGCAAGATTGAGTTCAAAGCTTATGAACGCTTTTATGAAAATATGACAGTGTTCTTTTACAGTCATAAAGCGCCAACTTAATGTTAGATCAACAGCTTTATTGCATCGAATTATGAACGACTCATCGGAGATAGTCCAAAAATATACCATCGAACGCGAATGATTGGCAACATGGTGAGAAAGGGGAAATTACACAGCTGTAATATCGCAGAGTCTAGTGGAGACAACACGAAGGACATAAAGAGAAAAACAGAAGTAGCAACATGAGTCAGGAGACAACATTGGCAACATAGTGACATAAACAACATTAACAGCATGGGGGAGAAGTAATAAAAATATACAATCGAACGCCACTGATTGGCAACATCATGGAACAGGGATAGTGACGTCAGTAACAATAAGAAGAACAGAAAGAAACAGAAACAGCATTGACAACATGTTGGAAAGTTAGGAATAACAAAATAACTTAAAAACAACATTAACAATATAGGAAGATGTGATCATAGCAACATGACTCGGAAACGACATCAAGATAATGTGACAAAAATAAGCAACATGATGGAGAGAGTAGTAACAACATGACACAGAGGCAGAGTTAGCAACATTGCGAAGAGAGCGATATGACTTGAGGCAGAGACAACATTTACAACATGGTGAAAAGGTATGAATAACATAATAATTTAAAAACAACATTAACAATACAGGGGAAATGTGATAATTGCAAATAGCTTCATAAACGAATCAGACAACATGTCCCTCGGGCAGACTTAGCAACATGACGGAGAAAGCAATATCACGTGGGACAGAAAAATAACAATGAAAGGGAAAGAGGTCAACATAGCAACATGGAACAGATAAAAAACAACAACAACATGTCGAAAACACAGCAGTGGGAGCAAAAATACTACAATACAACTTTGTCCACAACACGGAAAAACTTGTTACTTAAAAATACAGGCTAACATAATGAAAATCTGACAAAACTTTGAAGAGACGAATGTTGCAACATGACGTTAACTTTAACAACATGGTGGAAAGGTAAAATAAAAGGGAAAAAAAGAGATGGGTTTTGTCAAATTAATCCCGACTGTATAATATTTAAGTTGTTAACATTGACTTATAAAAACCGGAAATGGTTTCAGTATTAATAATATACATTAATCATTTTTAATAAATATTAATAATGCTTACATTCATCTTGAAACTATATGAAAAGAAAAAGAAAAAAGAAGCAAAATATATTTCGCCTCCTTAAATTTGCAATATGACATCATACATTGACAAAGCGATATCATCGCACCCTCCTCCAAAATCCTCTCCCCACTTCCCCCACCCTCTGCCCGCCCCTACCCCGACACGATATTTGAATATTGAGGTATATAGTGACGAACGAAGCATAATTTTCATTATTTATGATGTAGTTGTTCATAATGATTGATCTTAATCATATCTAGGCTCAATTATGACGGTTTTAGGTTTTTGTCTCTTTTTATATCATTTATAGTTTAGCAAGATATTTTTAATGGGCATATAATATTTCTATTTTCATATTATGTAATAGGAGTGTTTCCATGACAACGAAAGAGGGAACATTTTGCATGCAATGTACATGTGTAACATTGGATTGAATTGAATAGAGCTAATCAGATGAATAGCATGTATAGGTATTAAATCCAGGGGCGCAACTCGTCATATTTGTTATGGGGGATGAGATAAGATTTAATTTGATAATACCGTCCAGAGGAGGGTTGTAAGCGGGGAGGGATTAATCCTTCCCCTTTGGGAATTTTGTTGGTAAACATGGAGGCTGCATGCTTAGATGTAAAATGATGTTATATTTTGCTACCTTTTAAATAATATTGAAGGATTGCAACTGTCGTCATATGTCATATATATGTTATAGATTTAGGAATTAGGAAGTGGTGATTTTATTCTGGGATGGGGGGGGTTGGGTGAGAGTGGGGGTGGGGGTTTGAGTGAGGAGGGGTTGGTGAGGGTGGGGGGTTCGATAGAAGTATAAGTGTTGAGCCCCTGATGCAATCTATACAGCAGAGGGCTGTTTCTTGATAAGTTTGAACTAAAGCGTAATGTTCTAGTTTTCGCAAATTGTGGGCTTTTATTCATGCCACTAATAACCCATATAAGATACGAAGTGGTACAAAAAAGTACCAGTAGAAAATATATAAAGTGTTTAATGGGACACGTTTATAATTAATAAGCTTGTAGTGTATACCCTTCTAATTATGTGCATTCTCTTTCAATCTACTTCACAAATGACAGAAGCAAGCATCTTAACTCTATCCAAAAATAAATAAACTCTTGACACATCTTAATTGGCTTTCAAACTAATCTTCAAACTAAAACGGCGGGTTGTTTTATAGATCATTGAACAATTGTGCTCATATACATTCATTGCCGATCTCGTTGTCAAGTATAATTCTACAAGTAATCTAATCAATGCCCGTTATTTGCCCTCCGAAAAGAAAGCAATGAAAACAAGGAGTGGGGGGGGGGGATGAAGATCTATTGCAATTGCGGCGCCATGTTTTGAGAATAAAGTAACTGTTGAAATGAATTCAGAACGACCAAAACGCCAAATATTTTTGGAAATTAACTCAAAAATTTACTTCAACAAATCTTCTATTTATAGCCTATTTTGTGTACTTATTGGTTACTTTTTTGTATTCGCTTCGAGTGCACTGCTGTTGATACAGTGTTGTAGCCACGGAGGAGGGGGGGGGGGGGTAGTATTCCAAAAAGTAGCCACGGGAAGGGAAGCGGTGACATAGGCGCCCCAAATATTTGTCTTCACTCCAAATAAAAAATGTTCAGGTAAACGTTTTTTACTTTTAGAAAATATGGTGCTGTGTGTCCCCTGCCCCAGAAAAGCTTGTGGGTCCCCCATTTAGAGAAATGTAGCTACGCCCCTGATTTGATATGTGCATATAATAAAAGCTTTAGTACGGTAGTACTATTTAATATCATATATTAAATGAAACTATAGGCAGGACGGGGAACTTCATCCATATGCATGGGCACCACTTTGGATCACAAAGAACAGTTTTGCAGACTCTTAATTCCAAAGAGCCACAATGCACTGTTTGTGTCCAGGACAATCATCCTCGTATGTTGTGTTTTTGTACTCAATTTACAAGTCTGATCTATATCATATTATAATGAACACCGGATTTACTCATATTTTTCGTCTATTGTTGCGACAACGTTAATATATCTTCTTCCATTTCCAAATTCATTGGTTCAAAACCTAAAACAGTATTTTTTGCTAACATTTGCTAACATTCCAGTATCGGCTTTTAACAGATTGATTTTTTTTTTATCATATTTATATAACAAGCGACGGTTGTCTATTTGACGGATGGGTGTTAAAAGATGATCTCATACGTTGTTTCATTGTTACTCCCTTTACAAGTTTTCTCTCACACCCCATCACTTTTATTCCCACCCCACCCGCCCCTACTCTAACCTCTATCCTCTATACCTATCCTATCCTCCCATTCTTCCCAGCCATCATGAAATCTAACTAATTGATTAGTAATAATTAAACTCTTATTTTACAAACCTTTTGTTTTTCATATTTAATTTAGATCTTGATCTCATTTCAAACTTAACCAACCGCAATGTATTGTCTCCTTTTCGTTTATCTAGTTTAGGAAAAGAGCTTGATACGTGACATCCAATAGTATCTTCATTAATGCTCCCTTCATAAAGCCTCCTCTACAAACCCTATCCTCTGCCTCCTCCTCCCCCCCCCCCAATAAAAAAAATGATTAGTAGTCCATGATCTCTAATTCTAATTCCTGATTTAAGTCATAATTTAAATTTAAACTTTCATCTCTATCCGAAATTGATACAGCGACCTATTCCTCCTTGGCTTCAAAAGTTCAAAATTGCTAATTTTTCTTTTTATTTCTGGAAACCAAATGCTATATCGCTTCGAGAAAGAAAGAAAAAAAAATACAAAATAAAAATCGGGTTGATTTTTCGTTAATATGAACTGGCCGTACCGTATAAAAACAAGCGACGCGGAGGTATTACTTTAATAGTTATTGACGGGTGATTTCTTGAGCGTAACTGAAAATGAAAAAAAAAACTGAAAAAAATTGGACCAGGATTCGTGGCTGGTGTCATTACCAACCTTGCAGATCGAGTTCGATGTGCTAATCACAAAAAAGCACAGCATAGTATATTTCTATACTTAGATCACCGCATGCAATGTGGCAAACACTATCGGCTTGATATGTTATTCAGACCTTAGCTCGTTACGCATGTCAAATTTTCACAATCGCTCGTCAAGTACCTAGTGGAAGTTAGTGCAAAGTGCTTTGATACAAGTTCGGTTTATGTATGCCGAATTGTACCATTTTTTTATTATTAAAGAACAGACGCGTTGCATGCAACGTCTACATGCACACTTGTCGAACATTACAATGGAATATAAGGATATAAGGAATAACCAGACATTTTAAAACTTGTGTGAATTTTGCAATCATTCTGGGACATAAATACGAAAAACAAAATATATTAAAATAATAATAAAATCTCATATTTGGAGCGCAATTTATACGTTGGATTATTTTTACTTCAAGACAAGGTAAGTAATATTTGCAGATATATCTATTCGTTGCAAGCACGTTTAGTTTGTGAGGTAAGGTTTTCTGTCAACGTTAAATTTTTAACTCATATATGACGAAGTATTTAAGCGTTTACTGGCAGTGGGGCCGAGGTGTAGGTTATGTCATCTCATAGGAAGTGTGTGAGGTGTTGTGGAGGGGAAGGGGGAGGGGAGGAACAGGAAGAGGTCAGGTTGTATAGGCTGAAATATTGGTACAGTATAGCTGACTCATACATTCTGAAGGCAAACATATTTTACCTCTCTATTTTTATTTCTCAGAGAGAGTTTAAAATTTCTCTCTTAAGTCGCCATTAAAGAGTGGAATTTTGAAGTAAATAGTAGGCCAATAAAATCAAATCGATAAACAATAATAATAAGTGATCAATATAGACAGAAAGAAACATAAATACATTCTCATTTATTTGAACGTTAACATTACGTAATCAAGGATTTAGTTGATTATACAACTATATACATGATAAAAGCGCTTCTTTTAATTTCCGTCTATACTACCACAGAAGTGTATTAAAAGACTAACTCGCGCTAACAGAAAAAAAACAGAGAAAATGATTTGCAAGTGATCACACTGGCTCTCCATATTTTGTTGGGCTTACCCCTCCCCTCCCCTCCCATCACCACCCCAACCGTTCCTTCTTCGACGATATTGGAAAGTTTTGTGTCCTTAAAAGTGGATTCTGAGACTGTGGCATGATTCGGCTAGCTACGACCCATTTAGAATTGACTTTTATCTGGTGATCTCAGGACGTGGTGATCTGTATATACTTGTACAAGAATCGCTACCACCTTTGGAACGCAAGTCATGCCCCGATATATAACCATTGTCTGTTTATACTAGAATATTTCCGGTTGTAGCCTGACATTCTTATAATTCCAAACAGTGAGAATTCACTTTTTGATATTGTCAATAAAGATGACTTTTACTAGGAGTAACTTCAGTCCTTCTTCTCAGAAAGAAAGCATTGCATATATCCGTCTCCCTGAGTAAACCCACTCACTACTTGTATAAATTAGCTTGACACGAAGCCACTCTTTGGTAAGATTGAATTTTCACTCCTTCGAAGAATCGGTATCCTTGACACTCTTCAAAGAGTGAATTCTTTGTCTTTCGAATTATGTATGACGAGTGCGTTTCTTCTACACACCGAGGACATGTTTATAGCCTATAGCTATGTAAGCATGCATGATGTGGAGTTTATTCTAAATACCTGTAAAGGCCTAAAATTACATTTTATCAAAACAATGACATGTTATGTTATGTATGCCCTCCAACGAAATGTATATTCATTGATTGATTCTGTCACTGCTCATGAAATACCTGTAAAGTCTTAATAATCATAACAAAAAGTACTTTGTGATCAATAAGGGCTACCAACCCATACTAGTACAAATTATAAAATGATTTGTCCAATCCTCACAGTCTTTTAGGCAATTAAGAACCCTCTTTAGCTCTAATAATTATTCATGTGTACTAACTGCAAGGTTAAAGTTCATAATATTCACAAGCGCGTGAGTTTTATACAATATAACTAAGAGTGAATTAATGTGTAAATAATTGTTAGTAAAATGGAAGACCAGGCATTGATGGCTTTGTTTATTCTCCGTATAAAGATTTTAATTTGTCTTTTTGCTCAAATTGCTTCCATTTTTTTCCAGGGGACGTCGGTTCGGCAGGTTTTTTTTAGCAAATGTCAAATTATGCCACATATGAAATGCTGAATATGCAAAAGTTATCCATATCTTAGCCTTGCCAAGACTATTTAATTTAAAGTATTTTGAGCTAAAACGGCAGAATTTGATTTTTTATGAAACATTTGTTTTTATAAATTTTGCATAATTAGATGAAACCCGCTTCACGGTATCTTGTATACCATCTCAAAGATATGAATTCTAATTTGTGTATGGTTTGGGTGAATTCCCTTTTATGAATGAGTCTATTGTACCATCCAGAGAATGACATCACCATAGCAATCGATCGGAAAGCATATATCTTTCTTTTGCCTTAAAAATGCGCAAATCATTTATGATCCATTGAGCGAGAAGATAATATTATTTATTTACAAGAAAATTAGATGTTGAAACCTTCCGACCTTGAATTAAAGACTACAATTGTCAGCCCAGCAAGCTTTTCAGATGTATCACATTTCAAGGAAACCCCTGCAACAATAATATCAAATAAAATGGATAAAGGCGTCATGAAAAAAAAAAACATTTTCAATGACGACATCACAGGTTACGCATTGTGTTGTGTTTCCTGGAGCGAAGAAGGGTCGATTTTGGCAAGTATAATGAGTCTACGATGCATACTGAGGAGTTTTGGAAGACGATATTGAAATCGTGACTTCAACTATACATAAGTACATATAGTAACTGAATAATGAAAAAAAAACTGACTGGGAAATTGTCGGTAAAAAAATTGAGCAAGCTATAGAACCATGTTATCATTGGGAGCACTTATGAAACGGTCAAACCGATTCATTTGAGACAATTTTAGAATAAAAAAGACAATTACAAAAGATAGCATAGTTAACCACAGTACTGACAGTAGGAGCTCTAAATTGCCATTCTCAATCAACTCCCTGTATTATTTCACCTCGGTGCCCTTTTTTCTCATAGTATTTAAAGAATTGCTGTCAGAAAGTATCACAGCGTTAAATATTTTGCTACGAAAAAACAAGCAATCTTGGCAAAATAGTCTTGCAATGAAATAAATATATATTACTACTTAAATAAAGCAGGCACTAAACCTAGATATTATCATTTAATAAAAACCGCAGACAATTTAAACAAAAAAATAAACTATTTCTCACTAATAACTACTGCAGTTTCTGCGGGTACGACTGAATAACGTATAACTTGTATACTTTTAGTTTCCATAGATATAGTTGATTGTTTATCGTTCAACAATTTCAGAAAATGACATTTTGGAATTCGTGGCATTACGAATTGGCTACCTGTGCTTTCACATTAGCAACTTGAGTGCGCAGCAAGAGTGCTCTTAAAAATGAAGCACTTTCATCTCAACAAGTCTCACGAGAAATCATATTTGGAAATCACTTTACAATTCACACGTACGATAAGGATACCTGTAAATATAACAAAAGTCTCCCCCACCCCCCTATTCGAGCAACGAGTCTGTGTGAGTCATTGTTACAGATTCGAATCTGGAGGGCTCGATATCAAGTATCACGGCTGTTCCCTTAAATGTCGCGTAATTGGTACTAGTTCAACTTCAGTTGCAAAAACAGCTCTATTCCAGCGTTAGGTGCTTTTCATTATGAAACTGACTCGAAACGATGTACTCTTTCTTTTACTTTGGGTATTTTTGTATTTCCCAACGACGTAATCAATCCATAAGAGCCCCATATGTCGCCTCAACTAACCCCATCAACCGCTTAACCTGTCCAAGTTAAAGATATATGAATTGCCTACTTTGCGACAGAGGTATTGTTGATGTTGATACTATTTTAATTTTCTTGTGTGATTAAGCACCTGGCAATTCACATACAATTTAAGTCCCCTCATACCATACCATATCCTCCCCTCCTTCCCTCCTTCCCTCCTCCCCTCCTTCTCTCCTTCCCTCCTTCCCTCCTTCCCTCCTCCCCTCCTCCCCTCCTTCCCTCCTTCCCTCCTTCCCTCCTCCCCTCCTTCCCTCCTTCCCTCCTTCCCTCCTTCCCTCCTTCCCTCCTTCCCTCCTTCCCTCCTTCCCTCCTTCCCTCCTTCCCTC
>KN883742.1:75596-86991 GCA_000934455.1 Apostichopus parvimensis
TACACCTCATATACACATTAACAAAAGACTATATATGGAAGAATATATTAATTGATAGATTTATCTAATTAATCTTTGCTATCTTTTTGCTATCTTCATATAAGTTAAGCTTTTCGAGGCAAATTTTCCCAAACAATTTTTAATATGTTGTTCCTTTCGTCTCGAAGATTTGTTTTTATAATATTTGTTATGCTGCAGGTTATTGTGACGTCATTGATAAATCACCTGTCCAAGCCCAGTTGTAGTAAAGTAAACAAATATAGATCCGTTGAAAAGCTGTCAAAATTGTGAGTTTTAAGCGGCTGTTCTGTCGAACATATTGAACTTTGTAGAGATGATTTTTGAAAAATCAAATATATGACAGTAACTATTTATAGGCCCGCATGTTAGGTGATTATGAATCCTGACTTCAATAAGATAATAATAATAATAACCTTCCATAAGATTAATAATTTACTCTCACGTGAAGTGTTATTGCCGAGTAACAAAAATGAAAACTAATTTATTAAGTGAAAGAGTCATTTTCGGTCAAAGTAGAAATGTTTTATTGCTTTATCACACTATATAAGGTCATGTTTACCTGGTTGTCCTTGGCATGACGGAGTCTGAAAGCAATTTCGTATATATGTGTGTGTGTGGGGGAGGGGGGGGGCGGAGGTTTATTATGTAAAAACTATAACCAAATTGTCGGCAACATTTCGTAAAAATAAAAAAATAAACATATCATGCATGCAGTCGCACTTTTCGCAAAGATATGAATTTTGTGAAGGCTTCATGAAATTTTATGAATTTGTCTAGCAACAACGCGGCGGCGGAAATCCCCTTTTATATGTTTCCATTTCTTTGTCGTGTACAAATAATGTATATTCATAAAGGAATATAAAATAGTTATAAAAACTTTTTACAAAAAATTAATTAAAAATACCATTCATAGTACACTGAGGGTTCATAAATCATTGCGAATATATATGAAAGCTCTCATTGAAGTAAAGAGCAATAATATGAAAGATGCTATGGGAAACTTGTCAATGAGTTCACATGACACCACTGAGTTGCACTTTCTGATGGAAGGAAATTTTATCTTGCGAAATTGTGGTGAGGTCATCGACACCCTATAATACTTCCTTTGATGTACCTTATTGATTAACTATTCCGTCTCATTTGATTGTTACAACGAAGTCATAGTTCTTTTGAAGTGTAAAATCCTTTTTTCTTGTCACTTTTATACTCTGCAAATTTTCGAAGACTCGACTGATAATACATCATACAATTTAAGAGCTATCGATATGAAGTTAAACTCTTCGTGCAATTGTGTTGATTTGTGTTCTAGGCCCTTAGAAAGCTAAAAGCGAATTAACAAACTGTATTTTAGCCCGCCATAAGTAACATAATCTATACTGTATTGTAATTCAACGAAGTTATAAATGCAAAACCGAAACAAGATCTGTTTTTTGTTAAAGAAATGTCACATAACAAAGAGCTTTGGCACGATTAATCAAACATTTTCATCCAATCCCAATCCAATTCCAGTAACATCGAGTACATTATAAATATTAAGATCAACATGAACACTATCCAATAACAACACCAAAATCAACATCAACACCAAATCCAACACCAACACCAACATTACCCATCACCACCAAAACCAACACCCACACCAACATCACCCATCACCATCAATACCAAAACCAAACCCAACACCAACACCAACATCAACATCAACACCAACACCAACATCAACATCAACATCATCATCAACACCTATATAAAACAAGAGAACAGCAAACACTGATTTCAAGTGAACAAATTTATTATTAGCTATTCGCAACCTGGCAATCGAAGGCGAGTAATACTTGACATTTTGAAGGTGAAGGTTCTATATCAAGTCAATGTTTACTGTTGGAATTAAAGCAAAAGTTTGATTTCACTAACTATGACCTTTGACCTCAGAACTTTGACCAAGATTAAGGGGATCTACAAGACATAAGGGTTTTTCCCTGGGTATCTTCCCACCAACTTTGAAGAAAATCCGCCTGGCCGTTTAGGAGGAATTTTGGACACAAAGTGGGACACACATGCACACACTCACACACCCGCAATGACACCCTACACTCACGCACACACGGACACGTTTTGACACCTCCCTCAGTCACCTGGGGTACCCTACCTAGGCTGACCCAACCCCCCGATAGTAGCTACTAAAGGGAAATTAACTATGACCATAACAACTGTTGCTATGTCAACTGACAAAGCTGTATGTGGCCCAACTGGCCAAGGAACTATAATATCTCATCCTCCTAATGGGAGCGATGAGATAATAATTGCTGTAACACTTTGAAAAGGTTCATTCAAATTATCGAAAGTTTTAATACAGTATTAACAACACAACCTTGACGTTTTCATTTGTAAGCATAAATAATATTAAAAAAAAGCACCCTAAGAAAAAATTCAGGAATTGAGAGTAGTAAAATCGACTTCAACATTTGACCAGAAATTCGTACTTTATACAACTGTGCATGAACTTCTTGCTGTGAGGTAATTATAGATCTCCATCGATATTTTAATAACTTACAGTCTGTAATTGGCCTTCATCTCCTTATTGTACCTTTTTTTCTCCGCCACATCATTTTAAAATGATACCGGATAATTTTGTTCAATCGTGCAAAGGGTTATTAGGAAGATAAATTTACACAGGAGAGAGGAATCGTTTGATGATACGAGGCTTAATGTCGCTAGATCTCCGTTTGATCGGGAGACGGAGAAATGGTTTACATAAACAAGAAATCGACTGGAAATGATATGATTTAATATCAAATGTCCCTCGCAATTGTATTTGGTTGATGAGATGCTCCCTCTATAAAACCGGGTAACCGGCTACTGAGTTCCTGCAGTTAAAATAGGGTATGTTGTAATGGAAATACTAGATAACACCATTCGAAGTACATTTGTATGTAATTCTAGTATAAAATAAAATAAAACTGTTAGCAAAGTTTAATTCTTATTTAGTTAGATGCGAGAGTTAGTTAGATGTGAGTTCAAATAAAACTGTTAGCAAACTGCTTAACTCTAATTTAGTTAGATGTGAGATATATCAATAACACGTATACGCTAATTGCGAACTTTATTACATACATATCACTGATAAATGTATGTATCATTTCAAGTATTATGCATGTGTATATATGATGAATTAATTGTTAACTATATTACATACACATCACTGATAAATATATGTATTGTTTCATATAACATGTATTATTACAAGTGCATATTATGAATGAATTGCCAACTATATTACATACATTATCACAGATAAATATATGTATTATTTCGTGTACTATGCATGTGTACATGATGAGTGGATTGAGAACTATTTAAACACACGTGTCGGTAATACACACTATGTATATACATATATATATATATATGTCGTTTATATGAAAGCCCATGTAAGTAACGCTTGAGAAGATACATATTCAAGGTTATAGCAACCAGCATTTTGTTCAAACAGAGATGATCCAAGTTGATAAGATGGCATATATAATTTCAAAACCGCTTTATGTATCTTTGTAAATGCAATATTACACACTGAATGATGTAACAAATCGCGTGTAACACTGTAGCGCATTACCTTTATACTAACAACGGTTCACAATAGATTGCAGTAGCCATCAGGGAGATGTTACGTAACAAGCCCTCACACTATGCACAACGTTCGTTCATTTAATATCTAAATTGGAAAGTTTGTTTTCGACTCATCTTGCTATAGATTAATATTCTTCATCAAGTGGTGCATGTTAACGGAACTTTATATTGGAGATTTGTTGCTTCTTGACAACAACCACCCAGTATATTCATGAACAACCAATCGAGAAAAGTAAGTTTTACGTTATTAACTATCCTATTGTCAGTTCCGCATCTCTCATAAAGATTTGACTCGGCCCAAATTTCTTTTTTTGTTTCATGACCAATGCCAAAGACTTGTGAAATCAATGCAAGCTGATATATTAAGAAAAATTCATCAAGTTTATCCTATGACGTTTTAACGTTTGCACGAGGTTAGGTAAAGCTTTGTCTATAGCAGGCGAACTGCGGTGTGCAACTCAATCTCCAATTGGCGAAATTTTAAGACCAGAAATCTTCGAAAATACAGCAACAAAAGAACAACTTGCAACTCGCTATACCGTCGATCAGATCAACCAGAAAGGCTGTTATAGCGTTTTATACTTTTAATAACATTTCTGTATAAGTATCACGATAATATACCGTACTCCCCCTCCAACGACCCTCTCCCCTCTCCCCTATCCCCTCCCCTACCCATTCCCTATCCTCCTCCCCTCCTTACTCCTACACACTCCTTTTAATCTTGATTTCTTGCGATATTTAACCTTTACCTCTGACAGTTCATAATGATATCATTTTTCATTCGTGGCTGAACGTTTCCACTCCAAATGGTTTATATTAAGCCTGTTCCTCTATGACATGCTGAATTATTCAGACCAACATTAATCATACCTACCTATATAATTCGCCTCCTCCTCCTCCGATATTTTCCCGAGGTAAAGGCAAACATCTGTTGTTAATATTTGACACATTATCAAATTTTAAACAACATGATAGCTTGAAGCGTTTCGAAACTGTTATAATCCAGAAAGTGGAACATGTATAATTAATGAGCTCACATATCTTAAACAAGTGACCCAACTATATGATATACTGAAGTGTATATGTCCTTCAAATAACCAAAGTTAACAGTTAACTTGAGATATTGACTTAAGAATCCACAACAAGGAAAACAATTTATCGGCAAATATATCGGCTTCAGAAAATTAATATTAAATTCAAGTATAAAATCAACATGAGCAATTGTTATGGACAAACATGTAATAAAAAGTATTTTTTATAAAGTATTGGCTATTTATATCGCTGCTTATGATTAAAAACAATTGACGCTAATGATAATTATTTAGACTACTTGAACTTGAAGAATAAATGTCGGGTTTGTATGTCATTTGAACATTGGTATCAAAACTAGATAGATTAAAAGCATTCATAACGACAGGGTTTTCTTTTTAGATGAGTCGCAGCAAATGTTTGGAGCAAAGTATTGGTATTGTACGTATTTTGTGATAAAGTCATACAAAGTGTAGCAGTCTTTAAGTTGCTTTCGAGACCATAATGATAATGAAACCCACAACAGCAGAGGCGTAGGGGTTTATTTCTGATGGGATTGATGGTGTTGGGGGGGGGTGGGGTAGAGTGGGGATTCACTGATATTGATCGAAGTACAGGGGCCTCCAAGAGGTCATAGCAAGTAAAGATTTCCAGGGGCGAAGCTGTCGGAAGCTGCTGCATTTTTAGATAATTGCGATTTTTTTTCGCAGCGAATTCCAGGAGAAAAATGTATCTTGTCAAAAAAAGGAATTATTCTGATTAATTATTGTATCTCCTTCCTTTTTCTTGAGTTTTTCGTTGCAAATTATTGCTGTTAGATACCGCTCCATACCCCCCCCCCTATTGCTGGTAGATACCGCTCCATGCTTCCCGCCCCTTTGCACGCCCCCCCCCCCCCCTTTGCCTCACATACACTCCTAAACAGCGTTGTTAATTAGCCTAACTAGTAAACTTCATTTCCAATCATGAACTGAAAGTCGCAATTATTTGAAAATTTCCAAATTGCTTTGTGCATGTCATTAATACGGGTAGGAAAACAAGATTCTGGGCGAACAAATGCTGAGAACTAAATGGATCAATTTATCAATAACTCACAATAAAAACGGTCACTATCGCTAAGTGGACAATTCTAGGAGGAGGGTTCTTTAATTATCTTCCAGTACAACTTTAATTTGCGAAACAGTCAGTAATTGTTTTTGTAAATTGTTGATTAGTATACCAACAGTCGCTCTCTTAATTCTGAAAGAGAGAAAATTTACTCTTTGTGATTGCCCCAATATGATCACTCTGTTGAAGATTGAATTCTGAATACAACAAAAATATCCTATTCTTCAGAGTTACTCCTGACTGGAGCCACTCTTATTTTAAGACTGAAAAGTCCACCCCTTCAACAGATTGATAATCTTGGATACTCTAAAAGAGTGAATTCTCGTTCTTTGAAGTAAAGAGTGTTAGTGATTATCTTTAGAGAGTATGTTTAGGCGGCATGTGGCAGAACGGAAATGTCTCAGATAAATGATTAATTTGACAGGTTGAGAGTAAGTATAATGACCACCTTAATTAACAGGAAACCATCTGTGATTCAATGGTTTTGTTTACCTTGTTACTATAGTAGGATTCATGCATCAGTCGTTTTTAGCATGTTCCAAGAAAGTGATAAAAAATGTGAGAATTTTAATGATGATTTAACTTGAGATATCTGTTCCTTGAATCTTGAATATATTGATTAAAATAGGTGATAGTTTTTGCGATTTTTTTTTTGGGGGGGGGGGGATTATGTGAAGTTTTTTGAAATAATTACTTTAAGAAAAATAAATAACAACAGTATAGACCTTATACACAGATCTGTGCAAGAAACATATTTATACAAAATTTGACTTTTTCCTTCTTTTTTTATAAATATGTTACCCCTAAAATATTAAGGATTATCAATCAAAGAGGCTGGGCTAATACTTAATGAAACTGAAACACACAGGCCGACAACATTTCTTCTTTCACATAACATGATGGAAAATGTATTTCATAATTTTAGAAGATAAGTGTTGATGAATTCCCCTCATGGACGCTACTTTGTTTTTACAATGACAGGGGAACGGTTTGTTGATATGATGAATAGACTATGTCAGTGGTGTAACCATACTATTTCATGTAGGGAGGGGGGGGGGGGGGAGGCTGAGTGGGTAAAAGAGTTCGAATGTTGGAAACGTTTTGCACGAACAGTTTTTATTTTGGGTACTTTTGCAATATGTCCCGTATGTTCCCAAACACCTGTAACCATGGTAACGGTACTGTTATGAATATTTCTTTACCCAACTTGAACAGTTATTCCTGAGTTCTATCCTCTAAATTGTTGAAGGGATAGTCCAACTAAAAATACGAACTTGCTATATTGTAGAGAAAGTCACTATACTCTTAGCTGATAATCCTGGTGGCTCAGTTCTCATACTGTATACAGTATACTTAAATGTATCGTTCACACTATTGTCTACAAAAGTATATGTACTTCTTTATAATTGGATGGTTTATATTATCAGTAAAATTTGTTATTTGCAGAATCAAGTTTAGAATTTGGATAAACTTAAAAAGTAAAAAAATCTAAGATTCTGAGATTTTGACAACAACAGTTTATCGTTTTTTCAGTTGTTTTGTCTGAAGTTCTCATTTTGGTCTGGACTATTCTTTCAAAAGTACAATGATCTCATTGTCTATGATTTACAATAATTATGATTTAAATAGTTTTGTATATGACGCTTCATCGGTTTTATTACATTAATCGACTCAAGTCTGTATAGTCGTCGGAAACAATAGTTATAAGCCTATTGTAACGACTAATCGTGCAGTCTGTGTGATGTTGAAATTAATTAATATATCATGCTGCAGCTTCCAAATAACAATATGGGCAGGGGTAAGGAAGCTTCCAAAAAGTGGGGGCACGTGCCCTCAGTCCCCCCCCCCCCCCGCTCTATACCCCTGAATATGGGGTTAACTTCTGACGGTCAATATAACGCGGTATAAAGTTATAAACATACACAAGATATAACAAGCATTGTAGCAGGTTATCTCGTTGGGAAGCGTGTGTGGCAAGGGGATGGGGGTGGGGGGGGGGGAATCGTAGCGATAAAAGAAAGCAAAATTATAGGCTAATATTTAACTTGAGACGCAATTGGGTGGTTTTAATTTGAGAATTTCCGTCCGTTACAGATTTAACGTCAAGCGCAAACTGATTTAATTGAGCCTTTTAATGCAGTTTGTAATTTTCGTCCAATATTTTCTTGGCCCACCAATGGCATGGGGGATGGGTGGGGAGGGAGGGGGCAAGCGCCCTGCCCCTGTCCTTCGCTAGTGGTGCCACATTATGCGTGTAACTTAAGAATAGCTTTAACATCATAAAGATAAAATATGAGCTGCTGTGACGTCATACTGTGATTAAAGGTATACTCCTGTTGCAGACAATGTAAGAATTATATTCAAGAGAAAAATATTCTCAACTTTTAATTGAAAATCACATCTTAATATTTCGTAACTTAGTTTGACAGGATAAAACCTTGATACTTCCATGCATGCATGGAGCCAATCACAATAGTTGTTACTTAGCTTTAATTTTGCTATTATAATCTTCTTGTATAGTTTTGTCCGTGAAACATGATACCTCTGGAATATGGTTAACTGTCAATATTCCATGGAGTTGGATTTTTATCAAAATGCAAAAATAGAATATTATTTTCCTCTGTGGATAAATGATTGAATATTATACAGTCAAATAGGAACATTTTCAAATTGTATTGCCTTGATGACATCATTGTTACTGTTGTTGCCAGATACATTTACAAAAGATCATCAACTTTATAGGGAACGATAGAATAAGCAATGATGATGTGCTTTTGGACTAAAAGTGCCGAACATTTTCTGCATATTATGCTAAGCTTTTAACTTTCAGCCACTGCAGGAGATCCTTTTAAAGGAGCAGGCCAGTCATATAAATATTTGAAAGATGATTATCTTCAACAAGAAAAAGAGAGAAAGATATGAAAATAAAGACTGCAATCACTGAATTTCTGGCTAGCTCCATCATTTAGCATTGCAGTTTTTTTAATTACCGTCAAAAAATAATAATAACTATGTGTCGTCCCTGGAAAAATCAATAATGGTGGGAATGGGTGATGGATCACGAAAGAGGGGCAGGCCACGAGCACGATGGATGGATGGTGTCAAGCAGGCGACTGGGCTGACTCTGGATGGACTGCGAGGGGCAACCAGGAGCCGGAAGGATTGGAGGATGAAAGTCATGGTCATCACCAGGGGTCGGACACGACTCGACGGCACAAGTTAACAAGTTAAATGTGTCGTCACCCCGATGTAATAAATGAAAACAAAGGCGTGCAAAAAACTGACATCTTTGGCACTATTTCTGATATCGCGCAGATGGGTCTAAATTTTGCACTTCCCCCCTCATTTTCTAGCTCATGAGGATACTGATAGGGTAGGGAACGAGGGGAGGGGGAGAGGTGGTGAGGTGGTCAGAAGGAGGGGTGGAGTTGTTTAATGTATGTAGAGATAATTTCTCCGTTGTCTTTTTTTCTTCCATAAATTGTTACTTTTCTAATTGTACAAGAACCCTGTAGACATGTCGCACCTGATCTTACTTGATATCGTTAACAAGTTACAAAACTGATCAGCCAGAACGACTGGTATTTAAGTCTAATACAACAGTCCATACTTCACGAACTTATCCAAATCGATAACATAGTTTATTAAAAGTAAAGCTAGAGTCTAACTATTAACTTTCAAATCATATCTGCTTTCATGACCTCCATTGCAAAACCGTTTAAATGGACCGGACACTTTTGGTTTTAAATCGCATACCGGTAATTTAATCACTCAGCGGTTACTCTCACTAAAAGTTCCGATATTCGATTTACGATATAACCTTGGGTATTATGATTCGCCTCATGGATCATAACTTCCCCGCAAATCCCCGCTCGCGAGACTACTCATTTCCGTCGTCGAACGAAGTAATACTGTTCAATTTAGCTCCCAAAATAATATTATGATAATAATAAATCTGACTAATTTGTGTCTCATAAATCATTTAGGTATATAACTCCATCATGATTACCGCTAAGATCCTTCGATGGTTTTTCACTCCCACACAGATCAATACTTGGAAACGAATCAGTCAGATGAACTCTCGCAAGTTCATGGATCGACTCTTAGAGTTCGCCAAAATATATTTATTTCGTATCGGCTACCATCATTCTATAAAGAGTTATGATTCCCAGTAATCGGTGTATGATACATTCAAACATTGGCGTAGGAAGGTACTTTTGAGTGGGGGGGGGGGGGGCTAAAGACTGATGGCCGGCCTGGGGAGGGGTCTAAGGGGAGGGGGTGTGTGGATTTTTTTGCATTTCCAGGTGGCCTCAGATGCAATTTGGTGCAATATAGCACACTTCGACACCCACTCCATTTTGTAAATAATTTTGCATTTTCACCTGGCCTTAGATGCAATTTGGTGCTCCAAATGAGATTTTTTTTCTCATTTGGAAATGAAAAAGGGGTTTTCTGACTTGCGGAGCGGGGGGCGGAATGGTACTTCCGCCCCCTCATATTTTTCACTGGGGGGGGGGGCTGGCGCCCCCAGCCCCCCGGTTCCTACGCCCTTGCATTCAAATCAGTTATTGACGATCGAAATTTCATCAGTTTACTACATGCAGTACAT
This sequence comes from Apostichopus parvimensis, assembly GCA_000934455.1. Taxonomy (NCBI): domain Eukaryota; kingdom Metazoa; phylum Echinodermata; class Holothuroidea; order Aspidochirotida; family Stichopodidae; genus Apostichopus; species Apostichopus parvimensis. The sequence goes on from KN883742.1 coordinate 85,993, forward strand.
TTTCATTTTGTTTTCATTTTTATTCCATCTTTTGTTCTTAGTAGTCTGTTTTGTTTATACATTTTGTTGCAATACTCGCGTTGTTAATTGTGTTAACAAATTATGAATTGTTAATTACATATGAATAATTGCATAATATGATTAAAATGACAGGTTTCCCTCTTCTATTGTAAATTCCATACCATATCATAGCAAGTGCATTGAGTCGACTCTTATATGTAGATTAGTGATAGGAGAGTTGATGCTTTAACTATGCTATGCCTATGAGTCTATTATGATACTTTTTCATTTATTCATTATTATTATTTTTATTTCATTCGAAGTGTAAAACAAAGGGTATTGAATCCTTTGACAATTATTATATGACAAACTTTCGTTGTTGGGAGTGCAACCAGGAAAATACACACGGCTGCTTTAAACATACAAATATTACACTGTACTTGGTACTACTATTATTGAGTCAGTGTAATCATAGTGCTAAAAATTAGTAATAATAATTCTGTCAAACTGTGATTATCTTTTTTCTTCCATGCAATGTTAAACTCTGTTCTTTCTTTCTTTCTCATTTTGTTTTGTCGCCTTTCTCTTTAAACGATTTGGATAACTTATAAAATCGACCAATTTTCAAATTTAGGGATACCTTTCGTCATCCCCGATAACATTACAAAATATAAGATAAATGTATAGCGTGCATCTCAAAAATTACACCTTAGAGATCCCTGCTCTTGTACACATTTTTGTGAAGCGTCTCCATATATGTTGACAAATATAGAGATATGTTTCATAATCGTTATCCATCAAACGAGGCACAACATTCTATATGTGAAAATATCAGAGTGAATGACCGTAGAAATTAGCCTGCCGTTTTCCTAAGGGACGCCAAATTGGCCACCTATACTCCTTAATCTTGAAATTAGCAAAATTTTCTTACCATGCGCAATGTAAGTTAGGGCTATGTAAATGTATATAAACATATACACACACACGCGCGCAGATATA